>BQKN01061783.1:289861-315361 GCA_022839385.1 Asparagus kiusianus
TCACTTCTTCCGGTGATGGTAGCTGACATTCACCGAGGACTTCGACAGCTTTCTAGTGCCTTCACACGGAAGGAGACCGATTTGCCAGGTCAGATTCCCACTCTTAAGGTGGAGCTTCCGTACGCTTATCTGATGGCCTGGTTCGTCCTCCACCGCTCGGATATGATGTCGGTACCGAACGCCACAGATCACTCCGTTCCCCTGCTACAGTTGCTTGAGAATGGCAGGTGGGAGGGTCGAGGATTTTCTGATGTCAGACAGCAGCTGCAGGTCCACAAGTGTTGGGCATTCTCCACTTGTTTTCCGCAGTTCTCCGGCCGGTACGGCGAGTGCTTGATAGATGATGAGAGGCCAAGAGAGTATCGGACTCACTTAGACATTGGCTGCTTCAATTGGCTGGTGAACATCAGGCCTGGCTATCTGACTTTTCGGGTGAGGGATTAGTGCTTCATAGAGCCATATCTACCCTGCCGATTCGCTCGCTAGTTTGGCTATGATCAGCTCTACATCGGGAATCCTCGTCAGCAGTTTCGGACCCATAGTGGTTTAGTAGACAGTCTCCGTGCATGGTTGTGGACCGTGACTAGCTGTACCGGTGCTAAGTTCAGTCTCCCGAGTATTGATCGGCAGTTGAACCTCACTTTTTTGAGCTGCAAGTGGTTACTAGCAGCTAACAAGACTGTCCCCGTGAAGCCGATTGCAGAGATAGAGGCTGAGGAGGCTTCTCAGCTTGATTCCCTTAGGATTCGGGAGAACGCTCGGGCACAAAGGACGCGGAACAAGACTCGCCGGATTGATGAAGAGGGCCAGAGGATATTCCATTCCACAGACGAGGCTTCAGGCGGGGATCCCGAAGATTATGATGACTTTTCCGAGCGAGGTTTGCAATTCATCTTTTACTTCTATCTTCCAGAAGTATTGAAACTGACTATGGTTTGATGTTTCAGGGACCACAGTTGATCAGGATGAAGAGTTCCGTCCTCCTCCCCAGGCGAGACCTTCGATCCCCATTGCTAGGCGGAAGAGATTAGCCCGTAAGCTGCGTGCAGCTTCTCGAGCTTCTGATATGGACCTGGCTGGCGATGATCCTGCCAGTGACGGAGGTAATATCCATCCTGTGAACCATTCTCTTGGTTATTCGGAATATTGACTCATGCTCTTCTATCTCTATATAGGAGTGCGTGGAGAGAATGAGATGAGTCCCGATCCCATTCCCGTATCTCCCGATGAGTCTGACCCACTACCTCATGTAGAGAGGCCTACAGGGGTTGCTGACATTAGAGAGGAGATCAATGTAGGACCCGATTCCGTGAATCCAGGTACATCTAACACTGACATTGTATATCTTTAGATAATACACGAATGAATTTGTGTATTCTCTAACTGTCCTCTACTTCTTGCTTCTTCAGATAATTTGCAGGAGGCGAATCCTGGAAATGAAGAGGCTGATGCACCTGTGAGAGGTAACTCATTTCCATTAGTTGTAGTCTCTTCACTCTTCTTTGGCACTTATATCTTTTTATGTCAGATTTCTCCATCGATGACTTTGACGAGGGAAGCTTGTTTGCGGACACTCCTATGATGCGCTACATATATAGCTCTCCTTAGATCGATGATCAGTTACCTGGGGATATGTTTTCTGAGCCCGCCTTTGCTAAAAATCCCGAGGATGGTTCCTTTGAAGGTTTGTGCCTCTTTCTGAGTTAATTATAGGACTAGCCAATCTTGACTAATGCAACTATAATGTAACGCCTCTGTGAATTCTGTTTTGAATCTGGCAGGAGCTTTTGTTGAGAAAGACCCTGTTGAGCCGGCTGTGAGACCAACTACACCAGTTGATGCACCTACAGCCGTTACACCTCCACTACCCCCAGCAGCTCAAGGGGAAGAAGGTATAAGTTAACTCATTGAAGAGTGTTATTCCTTTTTCTTATTAAGACTTTTGACGGACTTCTCCCTTTTTTGTGTAGGGCGTTCTTCTCGTCTTCATGTCTTAGTGAAGGAGTTGTTATCTGACGACGATCCTGACAAGGTCGTCATCTGCATAGAAGTTCGTTCCTTCTTCTCCTTTGTGAATGCTATGATCGGCAAGCTCTTCCACGGCGGACTTTCCCTTCACCAGTTTAAACCTCTCCTTAATTCCAGAATCAACTTGATAAGGGAAGCAGGATATCCAGACTTGGCGAAGGCCATAGTTGACGATCTTGACTGCTTAGAGCATGAGCTCCAGATGTTTCGTGAGCTTCGAGATACCGGTGTCTCTTCATTTATCGCTGCTGAGCTGGAGACCCGTTTACAGTCACTGCGCGAGACTCAGGTTCTTGCTAGTCTTGAGGTTCAGGTGTGGCGAGATCGAGTAGCTCGAGTTGAGACCGGCCTTGCTACCAGATTATCTTCCCTTGCCGAACTTGACTCTTCCATCGTCTCTTGTGAGACCCAGATAGACCAGCTCAGAAGAGAACTCCGCGAAAAAGAGGAGACCTTGGGTATTCTCCAGATGACGAGAGGACAGGATCAGCAGACCTGCACTGCTTTATCTGACGAGCTGACATCCTTAAAGCAGGAGCTGGTTGAGACAGAGGAGACTGCTGCGAAGACCTCTGCCGCTACCGAGGAGTCCATTAGAGCTGAGCTTAGCCAAGCTTATGATGATAAGCTGTCTAAGTTCAGTCAGCAGATTTTTAGCCACGGGCTTGATGTGTGATTTTGTTTGCTGAGTGTTTTGACTCTTGACTCTTTTAGTGAATTTTCTTTTTATCTTTATTATGATTCGTCATTCCGTTTGAAATGATTGACCACAATACACATAGGATTTTTGGCAAACCCTCAGCCATCAACGGATTTGGTTAGCCTCTACCGACTACCGTTTGAGTCGGGCTAGCATGCGAGTTGTTTAAATCCGTTCGCATGTAACGTTATGCTCAGAGATTGAATTCTCTGAGACTTTGTGCTATGATGTCGAATACATAGACTCCGCCATTGTTACGGGAATAGGCTACCCGGTGACACGTGTGAGGTGTTGGCTTTAGGATTTTTGGCCAACCCCCAGCCTCTAACGGATTTGATTAGCTTTACCGACTACCGTTTGAGTCGGGCTAGCGTGCGGATTGTCTAAATCCGTTCCACACGTGACGTTAAGCTAAAAGAGTTAACTCTTTTAGTGCTACGACATTGAATACGTAGACTTCGTCTTTCTCCTGTGAAAAGACTAATCAGCAACGTGTATGAGACGTTGACTTAGGATTTTTGGCAAATCCTCAGCCTTCAACGGATTTGATGTGCTCTTACCGACTACCGTTTGAGTCGGGCTTACATGCGGATTGTTTTAATCCGTTCCGCATGTGATGTTGCGCTAAAGGAATGAACTCCCTTAGACTTCGTGCTACAACTTCGAATGTGTAGACTCTGCCATTGTTATGGGAATAGGCTACCCAGCAACGTGTATTAGACGTTGGCTTATCCCTATTTAGGCTTTGGGACAAAGGACCCCAGAGTCAGACTCTTGTATCTTTTTCTACGGATAAAGACCAAACCGGCGACGCGTGTTAGGCGTCGACGTATCCTTTCTTAGGATTCAGGATAAAATTCCCCATGCGTGTGAGGCATGGATTTCGGTGTTATTAATAACAACCTGCCACAATGTTGAATATGCGGACGAGTGTTCTTTTTAACGGTTAAGAACTAACCGGCCGCGCGTGTTAGGTGCGGACTTATCCTTACTTAGGTTTTAGGATAAAATACCCCAGAATCGAACTCTGGTGTCTTTTTCAATCGGAAAAAGACTAAACCGGCAGCGCGTGTTAGGCGCAGACTTATCCCTGCTTAGGTTTCGGGATAAAATACCTAGATGAATCTTAATTTTATAAATTTTGGAAAAAGAGTTGGTGTGGGAAGGAAGAATTTTATAATCTATTCCCTGAACAAGGAAGGAAGAATTTTATATTCTATTCCTTGTTTCTGGAAAGGAAGAATTTTATATTCTATTTCCAGTGCAAGAAGGAAACTAGAAGTGGGATCTCCACTCCGAGAATCCGGAAGATCTAGATAAGCTTACCTTTTATAGGATTGGTTATCTGATCGAAAGAAGAGTTCTTCGTTTATCGAAGTGAAATTTCAGCTTCGGTTATAACCATGAAAGGGTTGAACCAAAGAGAAAAGAAAGAGAGTTCCTTCGTTTATCGAAAGGGGACTCCGAATTGAGAGTGGACCTTTTTGGTGGACTCACTGTCAATTGAAATTGATCAGCGAGGGATTTTGGTGGTGTGAATTTGGGTTATCCTTTAGAACATTAAGTGTAATGTTCTTCAAGGAACTTCCCGATAAATGAGTTGTCCTGAACGTACTAGGGATAGTACTTTTTCAAAAACTTCCCATTTATTGGCATTAATTGCCTATCACCCTCTAGAGAAATTAAGCGATAAGCACCGTTCGAATAGACTATATCTATCACAAATGGTCCTTCCCACTTAGGTTCGAATTTACCTTTTTTTTTGGAGGTGAGGATTATTGGTCGGCGAGTAGCGAGGACCAGATCTCCTTCCTTGAAGCTTCTTTGGCGGACTCTTTTGTCAAAAGCCCTGGATATCCTAGCCTGGTAGAACTCGATGTGTTGTTGGGCCTCCAAGCGCTTTTCGTCCAGCCTTTCGAGTTCCTCAAGACGTTTTTAATGATGTTCTTCGGTCGTCATCTCCGTTGCGAGAGCGATCCGAAGGGAGGGGATTTGAATCTCTAACGGTAGTACAGCTTCACATCCGTACACCAGAGAATATGGAGTGGCTCTTGTAGGAGTGCGTATTGTGGTGCGATAAGCCCAGAGTGCTTTGCCGAGTTTATCGTCCCAATCTCGCTTATTGGTCTTCACAAGCTTTGACAGGATCTTGATGATTGTCTTGTTGAAAGCCTCAGCTAATCCGTTCACAGCGGGGTAATAAGCTGTCAACGAAACGTCCTGAATTTTGAATTTGTCACAAAACCTGATGAAGGCATTGCTTATGAATTGTGGACCGTTGTCATGAATGATCCGCCTCGGCACGCCGTGTCGGTATATGACGTAATGCTTGATGAAGTTGATGACGTTGTTCGTCTTCACTTCTTTAAGCGAAATGGCTTCAGCCCACTTTGAAAAGTAGTCGGTGATAGCGAGAATAAATCGATCACCTTTGACTGAAGGAGGAAAGATAGGACCGACAATATCCATACCCCATGTCTCGAATGGCCAAGACGTGGTTGATGCGTGCAATCGCTCCGGAGGTTGGTGCATATAATTCGCATGCACTTGGCAAGCGTGTCATTCTCGGGCGTACTCGATCGCGTCACGAACCATTGTTGGCCAGAAATATCCCATTCTTCTGATTCGATCATACAGCTTGGGACCAGGCTGATGCGCACCGCATTCTCCTTCATGTGCTTCCTTAAGAACTTCCTTTGCTTCTTCGTTCGAAAGGCATCGGAGAAGCAAATCATCATACCCCCGGCGATATAGCGTACGGGTCTCAGTATTATAAAAGAACCGTGGTGCTCTTCGGCGAATAGATTCTTTTTCCTTTACGTCCTCCGGCAAAATACCGTATTGGACGTAATCGATGATGGGAAAACGCCAATCTCGGGACTCAGACCCGATTTGGGTTGAGTTCACCTCTTTGGCGTTCTCGTTTTTATCATCCTCCTCTTCAACCTCCATATCGTATATGGGTATGCAGAGTTGGTGTGATCTTACTGTGACTAGCAGTTCAGTTTCGGGCGGTTGCGCGAGTGATACTGCTAGTGCTGCCAGTGCATCTGCATAAGCATTCTGGAGACGTGGGATGTATTCAATATAGAATTCTTCAAAAGAATCTGCCATTCTGACGGCCTCCTGGTGGTATGGAATCAGGTCTGGGTTCCTGACTTCATACTCTCCACGAACTTGGTTAACGATCAATTGAGAATCTCCAAAGGCTTCGAGATACTCGACCCCCAGCTCTTTGGCGAAACTGAGTCTAATGATGAGCGCGTTGTACTCGGCTACGTTATTAGAACATGGATTCGTCAGCGAATAAGCTCGGGGCATCACGTGCTTCCCTGGGGAAACTAAGACCACTCCAACTCCGGAGGTGACTTTAGGACATCCAGGGGTTATTGCCTTATTAACTGCTCTCGAAGCACCATCGAAGTATAACTTCCATACTTGTTGGTGTGATGTGGTATTAACCTCGTGGGTTTCATCTGGTAAATCATCATATACCTCAACTGTATCTGTTGTCGGGCTTGCCGCCAAAAGATCACAAATCGCTTGTCCTTTGACCGACTTCTGCTGTTTGAAGTGCAGATCATACTGGGACAAAAGAAGGGCCCACTTTGCTAACCGCCAATTCATCGAACCCGGTTGAGTCATGAATACCCGTACCGGATTAACATTAGCGATGACGTAAATCGTCTGGCCAACTAAGTAATGTCGCATTTTCTGTACCGCAAACACCAATGCGAGACATTCTTTCTCGATCATCGGGTATCGAGACTCGGCGCCTATCAAGGTCCGACTTAGATAATAGACTGCCTGTTCATGACCATTATCATCGTCTTGTGCTAATAAAGCACTTATCGAATGGTTCATCGCCTTGATGTAAATCAAGAACGGTTTACCTGATTTTGGTGCAACAAGAACAGGGGGATTCATCAGATATGCCTTGATATCTTCGAATGCCTTCTGGCAAGCATCGTCCCAAATAAACGATACGCCCTTCTTGTTTAGCTTAGAAAATGGTTGGCACTTCCCAGATAGATTTGAGATGAACCTCCGGATATAAGCCAGACAACCTTGCAATCCTCGGAGTTACCTTAGATTCCTCGGGGGTTGCAATTCATTTATCGCTTTTACCTTGTCTGGGTCAATGTGTATACCCTTAGTGGTGACGACGAATCCAAGGAATTTTCCGCTGGACATTCCGAGGAAGGATTTTGTGGGATTCATCTTCAACTGATGACTCCGCATAAGATCAAACATCGTTCTCAAGTCCTTGATGTGATCTTCTTTGTTACGGCTCTTTACCACCAAATCATCAACGTAGCATTCCACCGTTTTCCTGAGATGTTTCTGGAAAATCTTAGTCATCGCTCGTTGGTATGTAGCACCTGCATTCTTCAGACCGAACGGCATCACCGTGTAGCAGAAGACACCGAGGGGCGTTCTGAATGCTGTATGCTTTTCGTCGTCCGGGTGCATCTTGATTTGATTGTACCCCGAAAAGCCGTCCATGAAGGACATTCTTTCGAATCCACATGTATTGTCAATAATGACATCCGTGATCGGGAGAGGAAAATCGTCTTTTGGACATGCTTCGTTCAGATTCCTGAAGTCGATGCAAATCCTGATCTTGCCATTCTTCTTCATGACAGGAACGATGTTGGCTAACCAGTCTGGATGTTGTTCCTCTCGGATGAATCCTGAGTCGATCAACTTCTTAACCTCAGCCTCGATGGCTTCTATGATCTGTGGACGAAACCGTCTTTGCTGTTGCTTGACAGGTTTGGCATCCGGCTTGATGTCGAGGCGGTGCATTGCCACATTGGGGTCAAGTCCTGGCATGTCTTCATAGTTCCAGGCGAAGACATCAATGTACTCTCTGATCAAGGCAATTAACTCTTCCTTCTCATCTGAGGGGAGACTACCACTGATGAATATGGGCTTTGGATTGGCTTCATCACCCATATTGATCTGGACTACTTCGTCTTCGGTGGGTGGCTCTCTTTGCTCGAACCTATCACCATATTGTATGTTCAGGTGATGAACCCATGGGTCCTCTCACGTTTGTATTTGATCGTCGTCCTCCATCGTAGATGGATCAGCTGTAGTCATGTTCGAGATTAAGGTCTTGAACATTTCTCCCAAACTTGTGTCGGAATCTTCAGCTGAAGAATCTGGCAAGTACCCATCCTTAGCTTTGTTAGCAATTTGATCGATGATTTGCCAGCCACATTCGTCATCTGATGAAATGTAGCCTAAGCCTCTCTTGTGACGGTAATAATTATCCGGTTTCCCTTTTGGGACATATGCCATTTTGACTGGGACACGGGAACCTCGGTCGAAGTATAAACCTTCTCCGAGTGTAAAGTCGTACCCTTGTTTTTCCATGAGCGTACGCGCTTCCGGACTATACTTTGATAAGTGCATGCCAGATTTGTCATCGTCTTCATCTTCTCTTAGGAAATGATCCGGCAACGGAAGACTTTCTCCTTTACCGTAGATCACTTCTTTTTGTCCTCCTGTTTTGGCAGGAATAATCTGAGTTGTTCCGAAGGAATGTTGGAGGCGTTTCTTCGTTACATAAGATGATCGGAGTGGCATACATAAATCGGGATTATTGTATAATCCTTCTATCACATCATCAAGAGACAAGGAGTACTCTAAACCAGGATTTATTTCAATATCGGCAAGTTGCCAGTTACAACCGCCGTCTGATGACTGTTCGTCATCGAGATTGATTACAAAGGGTACAATGTCATTCAAAACAAAACCACCATTGTAATCGAATCCGGCTTCGGAATCAGCTTCTTCTCCGCTGTCCGTGCCTTGGATCGATGGTTCCGTGTCGGATTCGTTACCATAAAGGAGAGAATCTGTGAAGTAATTCTCATACCCTTTGAATGGTTGCTTATCCGCGACCACCGTCCTAACTCTTCCATCAGTGTTGACATATTTAAAACACTGATGTAGAGTGGAGGGAACTATAACATTACTATGGATCCAAGGCCGACCCAATAGTAAGTTATAGGATGTCTCAGCATCAATCACGTAGCACGTGACCTCCGTCTTTAAATCGCCCATTTGGCACTTTATCCGGATTTTACCCAAAGGTCTTGACCCGCTGGTGTTGAATCCGTAGATGACTGTGCCTGTAGACGCCAACTTGCTGACTGGAATGCCAAGGCTGTGCATTAGTCGAAGTGGCATAATACTCACAGCGGAACCTGGATCCACTTGGATTCGGTTGACTTCACTGGAGCCAATGTACCCGACGAAGTATAGGGGCCGATCATGATTTGAATTCTTCGTCTGCATGTCCTCTTTGGTGAAGGTGATGCAGGGAAGGTTCTTAGCTGCCACGTTACACTATTGGGCTAACAATTCTAGCTCTTCAGGTGCTGGCTTGATCCTGGTGAGGAACGCCTCTGAATCGGCCAAGGCCTCTTGTAAGGATTCTCTAGTTTCCTTGGACAACCGTAGTAGCTCGTACAGCGTTATCCGTGCTGGAATATTGGCCAGCTGAGCCATGATGTCGAAGACGCGCGGATTTTTTGAACTCTCCGGTTTGTCCTTTCCAATCGGACGACTGAAACGAGACTGCTTCGGATTCTGAACCTCCTCGGGCCTCTTTTCTTTCTGTTTGTCAACCGTCTGTCGTCGGGCATCTTCAACCGGTTTAGGAACCGTAACCACCCCCAGCTCTGTGAGAGTCTTGGCTGGTCCTCGTTTTGTCACCCCTTGCTCAGCAAATTGATCGCCAGGGGATGGATATTTGAAGTGGTATTCATTTCCACTCCGGGTCGCAAAGACTTCCTGCTCCTCGTCGGAAAGTAGAAAAGCGGGGATTCTTTCGTCATCTTCTCCGGGGATGGCAGAAACTCCGTAACAAGACTTGCCTTTCCCTTTGGACTTCCTCTTGGATGACGATCCGGCCCATTGTTCATCTTCAATCAGGTCGGGATGCACCCAGAGAATTTCGCCGTTTGGGGCTGTGTGAGGTACAAGTCCCTTTTGACGTTGTCCGTGCGGGTCGTCATTCACTGTCTTCATCCCAACTTTGGTAACGCGTTTTGGCTCGAACCAATCTGTAGGTACTGATCCAAAACTGATCGACGCCGCATTTGCTCCTACATTCTTGGCCGGTTTTGGAGTTATGACCCCTACGTCGATCAACGCCTGGATCTTGTCCTTAAGGTGGTAGCAAGACTTTGTTGGGTGGTGGACCGCTCTGTGGTACGCGCAGTACTTCGGGTCCGTCACCTTCGTGGCTCCTTCATGATCCACGATTGCCGGCAACTAGATTTTGTTCTTCTCCAACAGATATTTGAAGATGACGGGAACTTCATCATCTTTGAAGGAGTAGACTTTGGGAAACCTCGGCTCTGAAGACTTTTGCTTCTGAGACCTTTGCTGCCAATGCGGCTGCGACTGTTGTGGCGCTCTTCGCTGCTGTTGCTGTTGCTGAGGTTGCAATTGAAATGTCTGGTTAGCATCAACAGCATTAACATGAGCTTTACCTTTCCCTTTCTGGTTGAAGTTCTGCTTTGGAGGATTCGTTGCCGGTTGGCCTCTCTCCGCCTTCTTTCTTCTGAGGAATCGCTCCGCTTGCTCTCCTCGAACCTTCAAATCCTTCCAAGTCTTGGATGGTGCTGTGCCCATTGCTTCCAACACGTCCAGTGAAAGGTTGTTGTGGCAGGTCTGGAGGATGAATTCCTCAGTGATCGGGTCCCGGCAATTCATCGCCTTGTTCCGGAACCTTTTGACGAAGGTGTCGACCAACTCCCCGTCTTTTTGCTTCTCATCGAGCAGCGATCCGATAGAGATCTCGGTATCATCGTCGAAGAAATTCGTGAGGAACTTGGTCTCCATGTCGTCCCAGCTGCTTATGCTTCCTGGCTTGAGGCGACGATACCAATCGAAGGCAGCTCCGCGAAGAGTGCCGACGAATGACCGCACCATCAGAGGCTCATTACCAGAGATGACTCCCAAGTGCGATTTGAAATAAATCAAATGCTGAGTAGGTGAACCCATCCCATTAAACGGCGTAAAGTTAATTAGACTAAACTTTGCCGGATATGGGATTGATTCCCACTCTCTCGGGTATGGACAAGGAATGCCCGTCTTTTTCGTCTCTTGAGCAGAGATCAATGTGTTGATCTTGCTCTCAAGATTTTTAATTTTCAGGCTTTCGCCTGTGTCTTTGCTAGCATTTTCATTACCACCCCTGGGTTGATGGGAGGGTTGTTAGCATTGTGACCCTCATTTGTGTCCTCATCTTCCAGGTTGTTCTGGTTGGGACGACTTGGTTCGCCTTGTTGATTCCTCAATGCTTGGAGCTGTTGGTCATGCATCTCTCTCATGTTCTACATAGCCATTTGCATTTCGAACCTAAAGGTCTCCTGTTGTTTGGCCATGGCATCTTCAAGCATCTTGGCCACTTGCTCCGCGTTAATCATAAACGCCTCGCGGGGTTGTCCTTCACTGGACACTGTATTATCAGACGCCACTGCTGAGCCAGCATCTGATTCTTCATCTCCCGAAGGTACTCTCGTTCGGATTCTACCATACGTCGCGCGAATGATAGCCCCGGATTGTAAACGAGTTACACGTCGGGATATTTCTGGAACCGCCTCGGGGTTATCCTAAGCCGATGTTCCTGTGCTGGTCATATTTGCGGTGACCCTTGAATGCTCACCATCTTCGACCATCTTCCTTCTTCGTTGGAAACGCCTATGCCTTGGTTTTGGCGTTCCATTGCTGAGTCTTTCAAACACAGAGACTCTCTCAGGGACTGCCTTGACGCAGTTGCACTCAGAGAGTACCGCCCGAATGAGCTTCGAACAAGGACATTGCGTTTCGAGCCTTCGAGGGCTCCTCTTTCTGGTTTTACTCGTACCCCCGGCACGATAGTACAGCTCGTCCGTTTGAAGGTCGGAGCAAGCTATCGTGTGTTGGCACGATCTCTCAGGTATAACGTTGTCATCATCAGATGATAACGTTTCCTTCTGAGGAATAATTGTCTTCTTCGGACCATCCAGAGTCACACGCCTCGAAACACGCCTTTGTGGGCGTGAATCTTCAGCGGGCTCTTACACTTCTATGCGCAAAGTTGTGCGCTTGGGTGCCACGGTTTTCTCCAAGTGTTGAGGGTTGCGGTGACCCCCAGCGTGTTGCATTGGTTGGGATTTCTTCATTGGTCCCAAGCGTTCCTGAACTGGAGCTTTACCTCGTTCCTTCGGAAGTGGGCCGAGGCGCTCCAAAACAGACTTTCTCTTCTGGGATGATCCTGCGGGATCTCCCGGAGCAGTTGTAGAAATTACCGGCTGTTTGGATTGATTTGCCGGGTGTTGATTTTTCGTAGGCTGCGGTTGTCGCTCCTTGGTCTGAACCGTTGCTTCAGACTTTGGCCTCCAAACCTTGCGAGTTGGTGGCGGCTTTTTGACCACCTCCTTCTGCAACTTTCGACGGGCTTCTTCAGCTTTGGCCCGTGCTTGCGCCGATAACGCGCGCCGTTTGCGGATGCGCTCCTCCAGCGTCGAGCGGTTCCATTTGACACGGACCCACTCCATTGTCGATGGTTTGGAGGAACCACCCTTCACTTGCTGTTGAGGCTGTTTGCCTCGTTTGTTCTTTAGATCCGCATGATAGCGGACCCCGTCAACGGACTCCATGGCCTTGGCGAATTGCTTCGCGAGGCGTTGACGCTGCCTCTGGCGGGCTCTCTTGGAGAGAGTCACCACGCCTTCAATGGCGGATTTGACCTTCTTTGAGGTCGGTAGGGCCTCACTCAACGCAGCTTCGGCGTCGATTGGGGTGAGGTCATCGTTGGTGGCTTCAACTTCATCACACCAACGGACTTTTCTCCTGGAGGAGAACTTCTGGAACTTCTTGGACTTGGGGGAGGAGGTAGATCCGGACGAGGACACGTACTCCTCGTATTTCTGCTGGTCGAATTCATACTCGACCTCCTCCACGACCGAGATCGAGATCCGCGGCTGCGACACTCCGATCTCGGCGGCGAGATCGGTGGCTCCCACTGTGGTCGCCAGATTGTTCACGTGGAAAATTAGGTTCTTCTTCATAGATGATTTCATTACAACTTTGATAACAACTTTATGCGTTTACAAAGATCCGGTCTTTTTATAAGAGCCGGTTACAATGAAAATCAAAATAAAGAAATAAAAATTACAATTCTCTCTGAACAAATCATGAGTTTCCTGTTTTATGGTCCCTCGCTTGCGTGGGTTGTTTGCCTGTGTCGGGGTTGATTACCGTGGACTACCGCGCAATCTCGATCCGAACAGATTTACGTGGTATAACGGGTATTATCCCACCAAGGAGATAATAGCCGGGAGGGATCGTTTCACCAAGGAAACGCTCGCTCAAATCTCGGGATCTAAGAACCAAGCTTAGATCCGGAGTAGAATGACGTAGATCTGAGTATCCAAGTCTTCAAGCCTTCACAATTCCGAGTTGAGGTCGCAATCCGGCAGAGTTTCGGCTCCTCAGAAGTTTTAAAAAAAAGTCCTCTCAAATGAACAACCACCCCCCCTATTTATAGCCTCTCTTCACTGTGCATTCGTGCACAAGAGAGAGGGGGGAGTCGGGCCACCTCAGGGTGGCTCGGCTCATGCCGAGCCACCCTGGGGTGGCTCGGCCACCGAGCCACCTTGGGGTGGCTCGACTTGGGCCGAGCCACCCCGGGTTGGCTCGGTTTAGGCCGAGTCCCCGGGTGTGTTCCGTTTTGTCGTTTTCCGGTGTTTTACGTCTTTCGGTTCTTCGTTTGATTTGTCCAGACTTTGATTTGATAGCCCAGGTCTTTATTTGGCAGTATTCCCGCCTCGGTGTTTGAGTTCAAGTCCGTTTTGTTGTTGGGCGACTCGTTAACTTTCCGAACCGTTGGTTTGGTTCCACACGCGAATGTATTCCGTTGCTTGCGTGCCTCATCGCCTCGTCGCTCGAACGTCCGTTGATTTGTCGAATCATCGTGCCGAGCCATGTTAAGGGACCTATAGGCAATTTTATACGCCTACAGTCCTCAAGGAAGCGCATGACGGAATTTGTAGTGCACACCAGCCCAGTCCCAAACTATGTGATCGCCTTGGAAGATTAGGATATTATTGGCCAATTATGGTAAAGAATGCAGTCGTGTATGCACGACCATGCCACGCATGTCAGATACATGCTAACTACATGCATCAACAACCAAAGCACTTTCACCCTTCGACCACATCCTGGCCATTTGAAACCTGAGGAATGAACATTGTTGGTCCTATTTTTCCTTCGTCAGTCAAACGTGACCGCTTTATTTTTGCAATCACTAACTACTTTTCCAAGTTGGTCGAAGCAATTCCACTCAGAGAGGTAAAGACGAGCAATGCTATTAAGTTCATCAAACACCATATCATCTACCGATATGGAGTTCCAATGCGAATTATGCATGACAATGGCCCTTAGTTTCTCAGCAACGCATTCATCAAATTCTATGAAAAGTTTAGAATTCAAGATGTCTCACCAATAACTTATAATCACGCTGCAAATGGTTAAGCTGAAGCCTTCAACAAGACCATCATCAAAATCTTTATGAAGCTAGTAAAAACCGACAAGCGAGATCGGGATGACAAACTTGGTGGGGCTCTCTTGGCCTATCGTACCACAGCACGCACACCTACCGGAGCAACTCAATATTCCTTAGTGTATGGGTACAAGGTTGTTCTTCCCTTGGAGATTTAGATTTCATCCCTTCGTGTCGCTCTTGCAATAGGGATGACGAAGGAAGAGCAACATCAAAACGTCTCGAAGAACTCAAGATGTTAGGCGAGAAACGCTTAGAAGCTCAACAACAAATTGAGTTATACCAAGCTTGAATCTCCAAAGTCTTCGATAAAAAGTTCCGACAACGGGTCTTTAAAGAGGGAGACTTGGTACTTGCCATTCGGAGACTAATGATTCTTAACTCAAAGAAAAAAGGTAAGTTTCAACCCAAATAGTAAGGACCGTTTATAGTAGATACGGTCGACCCAAACGGAACATATCGCTTGATCACCCAAGATGGTAACAAGATTATGATGCCAATTAATGGGAAGTTCCTGAAGAAGTACTACCCCTAGAGCATTCAGGATAACCTATTAAAAAATAAATTTGATGCATGTAATTTGAATTATTGTATATATTTTACATATTCATATATATCATTATGCATCAATGATAGCGACAATGCTCGTCGATGAGAAGTTCCTGGAGAATACTATACATAATATTCTTAAGGATAACACGGCGTCAGTTAACTATTTGAGATGGAACTCAACCATCTTAATAGTTTTCTTAATCATTATTGAGATAATTAAAATTCTTCTTTGAAGGTTTTAAGGTTCCTTTAGATATGAAGCACACTTCACTAGCTTTAATCCAATTAGAACAAATCATTTGAATTCCTTCAAATTCTTTTTTAAAACAAGCTCCCTGGTTATCAATATTTCCTGGTAACTAGAATTGCCTTGTGAAGCGAAAGATAAGAAAATACCTTCTTTCCTCCTTTCATGGTTAAACCCATACATTCACCCCGCTGTGTCTAGGCAGTTAATATTCTCACTATTGAAGTCCTGACATAGTACTCGATATTACACATTGCATTAACTACTGATCCATAGCAATAATCAAACCCTATTGTGTCAAGTTTTTGCAAGAAAATATTATCGAGAACTTAACACCAAAACTCCCACTATGTCCTTATTGTCAAGGAAACCTTAGTAATCGGAACCATTCTTATCATCTCTACTACCTTCAAAGTCCTACACGATCAAACCTTCTGATAGTTAGGGTCGTCTCACACTTCCACACGATCAAACCTTCAGATGGTTGGGGCTATTACTAAAATCCTTTCTCAATTCTTCCCTTGGATAATCAAACCTTCAGACAGATTAGGGTTATCAAAATTCCACCTTTTGCTCATGTGAGTTAAAAGATATTTTCAGAGTCAACGCCACGTGACGCAACTCAAATATGACTCTTGGAGTGGAGATCCAACTCTGAGTTTCTTTCTAGATTCTTTAATGCACGTGCATCCAGAATCATTCAACTCTAAGTTCACATGAACAAGGAGTCCCCTTCGAAGAATAAGATAAAAAAATACATTCTTTCTCTTTAAAATCGGGTTCATCTCTGCCCTAAGAGGAGATATATTAGGGTTAGTCTCTGCCCCAAGAGGAGACAAGTCAGGGTTCGTCTCTGCCCTAAGAGGAGACATGTTAGGGTTTGTCTCTGCCCTAAGAGGAGACATATCAGGGTTTGTGTTTGCCCCAAGAGAAGACAGAAAACTCTAAAAGTCTACACATGTAGCCAGGTATTGTTATTGATTTATCGACATTTAAATCTATGCCTCTCATGCATAGTGAATTTTATCTCTGTCCTTAATCAAAGATAAGTTTACGTCTAACACACGTAGTCGGGTAGTCTATTCCTGTAAGAATAACGAAGCCTACATATTTAATATCGTAGTATTAAGTCTAAGAGAGTTTACTCTTTTAGTACAACGTTACATGTGGAATGGACTTAGACAATCTACATGATAGCCTGACTCAAACGGTAGTTGGTAAAAGCTCATCAAACTCGTTTATTGCTAAGGGTTTGCCAAAATCCTATATGTATTATGCTTATTTATTCCAAACAGAATGAGTAATCATAATAGAGGTTAACCATCATAAAATTCATTTCATTCATAAAAGAAAATAAAAATATAAAAGTGATGCTATCACTCAATAAGCAGCTTGTGACGGTGGATTCGCTCCTCCAGCTTAGAAAAATTCTTTTCATAAGCTCATGCAAGCTCTACCTTCAAATTAGCTTTTATACATCCTCAGTAGTAGTCGAAGCTTTAGCGACCTCCTTTTCCATCCCTGGCAGCTTCTTTTCCTGAGGCTTCATTTTCTCGAGCATCTTCGTGCAAGCACTCTCCACGCCGACCAAGCCGTCTTCTATGATGGCTTGAGTATTCTTGGTGTCTTCAAGGGCTTTCTTGAGATGGGTTATCTCTGCTTGGTTTGACTCAAGAGATTGGAGCAAGTTAGCCTTGGTTTTCGCCTTCTTGTGTAGACTTGCTCTCATCTGTTAGACACGACTCTGTAGCTTTTTGAGTTCAAGTTCAGCAAATGCATGTGTATCGTGCCATGCCTGTAAGCCAGATTCTATATAAGCAAATATGTATGAATAAGCACCAGTAGTCCAGAGTTCCTTTAGCTCTTTGAGTTCCTGCTCTAAGTGAGCCAAGTCCACTATAATGGAGTCAGCCAAATCTACATATCCTTCTTCTCTGATGTTTGTTACATGTCGATCAAGGAATCTCCTAAAAGTGTAGAAGTGCAATCCCTTGCGAACGACTTTTTCGATCATACTTTACAGGAAAGAAGCGAAACTATAAAGCTTCGTACAGATTGCAGCCTTTTTTGGATCTTCATCCGACATCAGCGCTTTAATAGAATCATACAACAATAAAGGAGGTACTGAAAGAGAAGAAGAAGAAGTAAACACTTAAGTTACTAATAACAGTTCTGATACTTGGGACCTTAAAGTAGCTACGAGAGAGAACATACCTGTGATGCCCCTGTTTTCACACATGGTTGTAGTTCAAGATAAACCCAGAGATGTCAAACATGTCATGCACCCATACTATGTAATAACATGTTTCACCAATCACAGTAATATCCTATAGTGGAATCAAAAGAAGTGTAGGTACAAAACAGGCAAAAATAAAAAAAATAAACGTAATACACATGATATGTGAAGAGCTATCTCATAAAATCATATCTCAACTGAAATACATCTGATATATAAAATAAAGAAAATATCTCAACATGAATCAACTGGAAATCGTACTAAGACATACTACCTTTACAATATGAAAATAAAACTCTAAAGTCTGAATGAAATCATAGAAAAATCTATTGTGGAACTTCTACTAATAACTCATGGGACGGCGACAATGCAAGAGCTCTGTCATCCTGCGGCTCTCCGAACCTTTATATTACCTGAAAGAAGAGAAAACAACAAAAGAAACCACATAAAGAGCTTCAGAGAGCTACAGCAATATCACCTCCATCCGCCCCGAGAAGAGCTACTAAATGGAGGGGAAGCTCTATCTATTAAGCATAGTCTACCTAGATTATTTTCCCTGTATATAAGTGAAATTAACATTTAGAAACCTATAACATAAGACGTAGTACGTCAAAATAATCCAAACAAGAAAACCCTCATGTATATACCATATGTCTCAAATTGTAGATATCTAAACATTAACACCGAACTAAGAATAAACAACCTAAATAAAATTAACAATTAGAAACCAACAACATAAGACTGGTACGTCAAGCAAAATAATCCAAACAAGGAAACACTCATGTATATACCATATATCTCAAATTATGAATCGCAAATCATTGATCCAAACTAAAACATAAAGAAAGCAATAAAAGAAATAAAGACATCAATACATCGTATTTATTTTATCCTCCACTATCACTGGGAAGATAAAATAAATACTAACATATAATCCCCAATACTTTCAAGAGCAAAGTATCTCGGTCATATATCTCAATGATGAATCATATCCATAACTGACATCCGCTAAAAACTTAGGCTATCAATTAGCTATCTCAGTGTAACTCTTTGTAAGATTTTAAAACTTAGCATCATCATATACAACGGACTACCATGTAGGTATCCTAAACAGTGTATACGACTCATTAGTCTCATCGCGATCTCAGTGCATAACATGAGTGCGGGACGGCCTACCATATAGGTATCCAAAAAGACGGCTCACAAGCCTCATCGCACTCTCATGCGGACGAACTACTAGACAAAGCATCCAAACCCGACTTAATGGCCTGTACAAATGGAATATCGATGCACTACCTCACGTAGTACTGAACTGAGCTCATCAACGATATACACATCTCATGTACAAACTATGTAAAGTTGGTATATCGACGCACTATCCCATATAGTACTGAGCTGTTCTCATTAACGATAACCAATGAGTGTATGAACAATAAACAACCCAACACTTGACTTAATCACCTCTGGGGTACTCATGTGTATGTAAACAACATTGTACTGGTGTATTCGTGAATTTACATGCAAAGGAATGCGGCTCGAACCCCGCAAACACATCTCAACCAGATGCAAGACAAAGATTCAGGAAAACAGTCTTAGTAGTCGACTACTCTGAGTCCATCAGACTCTGAGAAATCGAACTCAGCGTTAGTAATCGACCATTATGAACATTAGTTGACTACTCTGCTATGATAATGTTTCTGTGCATTGAAACAGAGACAGAGTAGCCGACTACTAAGCTTAGTAGTCGACTACTCTGCATGAACATGAAATCTGACATGCGCGAACAGGAAGATAACTAATTAACATGCACTTATGCAATATTAAACAAGATTTAAACATTATGTATACCTTTAACAGAGTCTAACTTGAACATAAAACATATATTTACTTAATCTAATTAGGGTTAACATCTTTGTTAATAAATTTCTTTAATTACTCTTCCAAATCTCACAAACTAGGGCTAGGGTTTTAGGAGGAAGGTGGCTACTATTTTCACAAATTATAATCTTTGAAAATAGGGTTTTAACGAGTATATATAGGGGTATAAACAACTGGGTTCGAAAATAAAACAAAACTAACCCGAAACCTGAAAGAATTTTGGAAATAGCCCGATTAGTCGATTATTGTCTTCATTAGTCGACTAATGACCCCACTAGTCAACTACTCTGAGTAGTAGTCGACTACTAACAACTCAGTTTCAGGTTTGTGCATGATTTCGTGCATGTTTCTTATCTATATACAAATATATACATTGGAATGATCTCAAATCAATCCCTAGCATACTTAAACATTAAAATATGTCATTTATATCCATATAACATATTTATTACTATTTATCACAATTTTATTCAAACTTTTAGGGTTTTACAATACCAATTCCAGCACAAAATCCTTCAAGTTGGCGCTCTAGCCCTAGCCTTGCTAACTCAGCCTCATGAGTCGTTGGAGTTTGTGTAGACTCAACGGTCATTGATGCACCAGCTTCATCAGTTGGTTTTACAACTTGAGTAGTCGGGCTAGCCTCGACTCTAGCTGAAGTCTATATAACCATCGAGTCCAAGGGCTTGATGACTTCCCTTTTAGATGGAGCCTGAGATGCAGTCTGAAGGACAGTAGCATCAGGTTGGGAGGTAGATGGTTTGGTTTCAACAATATCCTGCCCCAAACCCGAGGTATCGAAATCCTTAAGTTGTTTAGTAGCCTCAGAAATAGTAGCCGCATTAGCACCAGTGGCTAGTCCTACCAATCAAAACTCCCACATGGTTACTCATAATTAACAATAGTAAAAGTAACCTTGGAATAAGATGCATACCTGCAGATGAACCAGCTTCCGCAATTGGTCATGTAGTTTGAATCTTACCCAGTTCTGATAGCAAACTAGAAATCAAGTTATGGTCAGACTCGGAGAAAGTAATCATCTGACTAAGGTCATGCTCGGGAAAATCTCCAATTGTATCATCATGAGTAGTCTCCTCTTCAGCTGACTCTTCCATAACAACATGTGTAAAAAGGAGATAACTTTCAATACAAAAGAAAAAGTAAGAATCTATGTCAAGTGGAGGTTATCTTTACCTTGAGCTATGTATGTAGGAAAATTGCAATGAAAAGAACAAAAGAAAATTGAATTGAATTCTTTTAATTCCGATTACAACTTGAATACCAAAGAGAAGAAAACGAATTTGGTTTTCTCCTTTGTTTAAAACTGGGTTCTTCAAGGTAGCGATGGAGTGCCTCCTTCGATTGTTCGCGTCGAATTTGCTCTCCGTTGACGATCTGACCGTCTCTTATCTCGTGGGAACGATAAACTTCTGTGGAAAGTTTTATATGTAACTCTTTAACGAATTTAAGAACTCTAAATGAGTTGGAACTCTGTGAATAGAGTTGTTAGAACCGAGAATTCGGTTAATGATCAAGCAGATATTCTGTTGTTGAAAAATCCTTCTCAGATTTGATCTCCTGAATTTGATTCAAAAATCTTATCTCCAAAGATTTCGCCTCTCTTGCCTCTCTGTGCGGTTGAGATCCGAATCGCCTTCAAACCTGTACGGTTTTGATGCTGAAGAATCCCCTTGGCTCGCTCTTTCGTTCGAAAAGCCAGCCCTTTTACGGTTTAGATTCTGAAAATCCAATCTCCAAAATCCAACCTTTGATTCGTTGGGTTCGTTGAGTTTTTATAGGGGGATAAGAGGTTGTAACTACCCTCTAAATCCGCTCCTACGTGGGCGTAATTTCCTCAGATCATGGGGAAACAGTTCTGAAACCGTTCAACTCATATTTGAATGAGTCAAACGCCCACCTTGGCGTTCAGGATCCTAACCTCGCGTCTTAGAATTGAGACGTGAGGTTGGGTGTTGGCTGAACACCAACGAACGCGAGGTTAGGTGTTGGCTGAACACCAACGAACGCGAGGGTCGCTCACGTTTGATTTGTTGTAGCTTGGAAACGCTAAGGTCGTGTGCACTTCCAGAATTGTAACGCGGGGATGACTTCCGCATTTTAGAAGAAGTTTGTTGACTTGTAACCTCTTCTGTAAGGTGTTACAAGGACCGTCGTTCAGTAATCCTCGCTTTAGCTGTTATGAGGTGTGAAAGTCGTTAGATTGTAACTTTCACTGTTGATTGTGAAGATTGCTGAATAGAGTTTTCATCAGCTGTCAGAAGCGTCGTTGAATTGTAACTCTTCTCGATCTATATGAAAAGTCCTCCATTTGCAGCTTTCGTTTGTTAGTATGAAAGCTATCTGATTGTAGCTTTCATTGTTGGAACTTGACGGGAATCAATCATCCATAGTGACTTTTAGACGAATATTTGCCCACAACTCTCTACCAAGCAACTCACCAACTAAGTCCAACCTTTTATTTCTGAAATCATTACACTGCTCATCAGCACCTCTAATAGTTGCTAATATAATATTGGTCATGTTGTTGTCGCAATCATCAAGATCAATCATCTCAAACATGAGGTCGTGTTTGTAGCGATTATAATGCTGCGGATGCAATGATTTAGAAATCTCTTCTGTTTCGATCGTAAGGATGAATTCTGCTTCTCGATTTGAAGGAACCATTGCCTTGTAATCTCGTAGGGATCAGCTATCTATTGTGATTTTTAGACAGCCTACAGAACCCCCTCCAAAGTTTTTAAAAGTTCGCGGTTGACTGGGACGAATTTTCGGAATACTTTGGATCCCAAAATTTTGTAGATTGATTGTCCACTCCATCTGATTGGAAGACGTCGCGGAACTGGTTGTCGGAATGTTGAGATGTTGCTTCCTCGAACCAAACAATACAGCTTTTGAGCCTTGATGACAATGAAGGACGAAGCACGCTCCAGCTCTAGTCTGATGGTTTTAGCGTTGCTGATTGTAATCTGCTTACACCCATCTGATAGACTCACCAGTGGAGTCGCTTGTTGCTTTTCGATTTTGGTGGCTGACCTTAATTTTCCTCTATTTATTTGAGGTCTTATTGATTGTAACGCGTAGGTGAACTCTGTGCCTGAGAGCTTGAACGCGTAGGTGAGCCCTGTGCCTAAGAGCTTGAACGCGTAAGTGAGCCTCGCGTTTGGAATCTCAACCAACTCAGACGCAAGGGTCGAGTTTGGGCGGGATTCTGACCTCGAATCCCGTCCGTTACGATTTGACAGCTCACCGCTGTCTATAAATAGACCGCTAAAGGTCAAATCAGAGTCATTCGACTCTTCTTGAAATTCTAACGAAAAAGAAGAATTCCGTTCGATCTCCGGCGAGAACTGTTCATCTCCTTCTTCTCCAACTAAGATTCATGGCACCCAAGAAGGACGTCCCTCGTCCCTCCAAGTCCGATGTCACAACGGCTCAGGGATCAGCGCCATCTGCGTCGGCCGGCGGCGCTGCTGCTCAGGCGAACATGCCGCCTCAGCTTCCTTTGATCGGCGATAAGTATGACCTCCGTGGTCGTTAAACTTGCTTCGGCAAGTTTTGATCTTTGGATCCAACGAGAAAACTCGTTTCGATAACGCGGGGCTGGGCTCCGTCGTTTTAAATTCTTGACGCGAGGTTCGACCTACGCGTCTTGGATTTTGATGACGCGAGGCTCGACCTTCGCGTCTGAACTTTGTTGACGCGAGGCTCGACCTTCGCGTCTGAACTTTGTTGACGCGAGGCTCGACCTTCGCGTCTGAACTTTGTTGAAATTAAGTTTTGACCTCTGCGTCTGAGATCTAACTTCTTCCTTTGTTTTTGCAGTACGTCACACCATTGAACCTCTCCCCTTTCGCCATCATTTCGAGCATGAAGGTGGTGTGGACCCGAATATAACATTCAACCTGCGTAAAGAACTCCCAGTTTTCCGAATTAAGGATAAGAGTCACGCAGAATTAATCACACAAGCTTCTCCCGAAACTCTTAGGATATTGGTTACGGATGCTAAGTTTGAGAACTTGAGCCGTAAGCCAATAGTCAAACCTGGATTCCTCTTCGGGGACTATGTTGACTTTGATGCCGGCACTGCTTATGATGGGGACTATAAGTGGCTGCGGAAAGTTGGGGACCACAACCTTTTCTTGCCTAATATGGAGAGGATGTTCCCCATATCCTACTTTCAATGCGCTTCCATCCTAAGGCGTATGGATTGGCCGCTAGTTAAGGATCAAGATGGAGTGGTTCTCGGAACCCTAACTTTTCAAGGGGTCCGCACAGTTGGTTACAACCGCCTGGTGATAGCTTTACGGCCAGGGTTGTTTGCTAAGGAGTATCCTATCGGCGAAGTGGCTAGTCCAGCAAACACTTTTGCCAAGAAATTTTTAGCTAAGAAAGGGGAATTTCCCGCGCAAGGATTTAGGACTCCTGGCTGGGTTCATTCTCCGGTGATAGGGTGGTGGACCCGGATGACCAAGTTCGTTTTGGACGAATTGGATGCGCCCCTCTCCCAAGCTGGTTTGAAAGTTCCTGTGCGGGCCACTAAGTTTGGAATTGTCCAAAGCCATTTTCATTTCTTCTCCATATTGGAGAAGTATAACCCTGAGACTTGTACTTTCTTCACCCCTGTGGGGGAATTAGGCTTCGCTCTTCACGAGATGCATGAAGTCTCGGGTCTTCTTCTTAGGGATTTGCCATACGAAGAATTTGTTCCGGGATCAGCGGAACTTAAGATTTTGAAGAAGACAAGCCCTGAGATTTACTCCACCTTATGGGAAGTCATGTGTCACTTCCACATCTGTATGCAACTGACAGGGGCTCGAGGAAGCGGCATTAAACAAGTGTCTTGGGCGGAATATTTATTCCAGAACTTGACCAATAAGGGAGCCTTAGTGACCAAGTTACCCGCTAACACTTTGGAGGAGGTCCAAGCCCGCATCGACGATGCTACCTCCCATTACACCAATGAGGCCAAGGAAGATGTTTTCCCGGCTCATACGGAGTTTGAGAGTTTCCACTACCAAGCTCTGCTCCCTATTTCTGATACGACGCTCTTGGCTGGATACTTAATGCTGTGGCTCAAGCGGTGCGTCGTTCCTACCAGGCCGATCGATGCTCTGGCTGCTGAGGTGATCTACCCTGCTGTTCTCTTGGCGCACGAGAGACCATTGAATCTGCTTTATGCCATGGTGGGCCGTTTGCAGAGTGGACTATGAGAGTTGGCCTTGGAGTTTGTTGACGTTGCCGAGGTGGAGTCCGTGGGCCACAAAGCTTTCAAAACTCCCAATCCCCGGATACCATTGCCATATACCTATTTAATGGCTTGGTATGTGCTCCACTGTCCTCCTCTAATGAGTGCGGCCTCTCCCCCGGGGGACTCATTCATCCCATTTGTGCAACGATTAGAATCTGCAAAATGGGAAGGGGGATACATGGTTAGAATTCGACAGATTCTGTTGCGGGACACCCACTACCACATATGGCGTTGTTTCCCTGATTTTGAAGGCGGCGTCTACGGAGCGGAATATCAAGACGTCACGGGTCCTAACGGATTCACCCAGCTAAGCGGGGGTGTTTTCCATTGGCTGCTCTCTATCAGGCCTGGTTATTTAATCTTCCGGCAAGGCGCTCACTGTTTCATCGAGCCCTACCAGCCCTATAGGTTTGCACGCCAATTTGGGTATGATCAGTTGTACGTTGGGAACCCTCGTCCTCAGCTCTCAGCTGTGGGTAACATATATGAGGGGGGCAGGGCTTGGTACTATTCTATGGCAGACTGTACTAAAGCGACCTTCAGGCTTCCCCACAAAACACCCAACTCCTATACTTCCATGAGCTTCTGTAATTGGTATTTCGCCGCTTCCAAGACTCCCAATTACAACTTGAATACATCCTGCTTGAAGGACATCAGGCATATGTATGCTTCAAGGAGGGGATCAAAGACATCCCGATTGAGAGGGATTGATGAGTTCCTGTCCATTGAGAATCAGCCTGCTGGACAGGAAGAGGAACAAACAGCTGAGCCTGTTCCCAGAGAGGAGCAACAAGTGGTTGAGCCTCCCTCGACGAGAGCAGCGGGGAAAAGAAAGCTCTCCGCGGATGAAGCCGGTCGATATGAGAAGCAGATCCGTCGGAAGTTGATAGTTGACTCTCCTCCTCCTAAGGGCCAGCAAAAATCTAAGTTGATGGCTGATGCTATCAGGACTGCTGAAGATGAAGACCAACAGAAATCTTCAGTTGCAGGCTTGCCACATAGAGCTGGACTTCGTTCTCAT
>BQKN01061783.1:335361-370790 GCA_022839385.1 Asparagus kiusianus
CGGATCATCCATAATGTCGCTCAATCATGTGATTTTAGAGGCGTCATAGGAGGAAATCCCCTCCTATGACAAGGATACCCATTAATCTCATATATATATATATATCTTAACCTAAACCTGAAATGTGCCGTAAAACAATCAAATACACTGTCAACCGGATATTTAGAGGTTAAATGTTATTTGTACATGTATTTTAAAGAATCCACAGCCAATGTCCCAAAATGACTCAACAGACACAAAGGGAACAAAGCCCTCAACTCAAAATGACAAGCTTATACAAAAAAGGAAATGAAAAAAAATATGCAGGAAGAGGCCTTCTCAAAACCGTACTAAAATTATGATAAATTAAAAACAACAAACAAAGAGCTCTTATCCACCACCCTCATTTGCTTTTGGGATTTCCTGTACATTTTTTTACGTGTTTTGTTATGTTATATACTCTCTTACGGCATTGCAAAATCTCAAAAGCTCTCCCTGCTCCTCTCTTAATCAATTTAAATAGCAGTTTATATAGTTTCTCATTCCACATCTTTCTTAGAAGTAGTGATATCAGTTCCATTAGAAAATCCCCCAGCATTCGGGGATGTTGACGGACTAAAGTGGTTGTTCTCTTCACTTCCATGAGTCCTGGATCTGCCAGGCCGGGACCTAACATTGGTCCCAACTGGAAATGGTTCCTGCATAGTTAAGAGCAAAAATAAATAAAAATATGCAGTGTTACTGTGATAAATTAGAGATTGAGTAGAGTTTGGGTTTTTATCTAGTATTGGTTCTCCAAATTATATTTATTTTGGAAATAGGTCCCTAATGAGATGGATTTATAAAAGTACCCCAAATCATCTAAGTTCCACCTTATTAGTCCATGTGTTTTCTGTTAAAATCCAACTCTGGAAGAGAGAACTGGGAGAGATAACCATCCATTATCTTAACTATGGGAGAGTTAACTATCCATTAGAATTGTGATAATGTGAATTTTTTGAATTGGCGGATCTATTTCAAAATAAACATGATGTAGGGGACCAATATCAGGACAATTCTTATAGTTTTTACCGCAATGATGATTCTAAGGGATGACAATTGATCAAGCTGCTGGGGTGTATATTGCTTGTCCTACATTTAACCTGCTCAGCCCTCATTTGAAGGATCATAGCCTTCTAGATCCACTTTGACTTTTTTCATTTCTTCTCTTTTTTCGTAGTACTAAATGAAGATGACTACTAAATATCTCATTGAAGCAAAATAAAAGTCCAAAGAAAGTAAGATTTTGGAGAATTTTTAAATGAGTAACTTGACGAAGTATGAAAACATATATCAAGGAGTAAGATGGATCTACAGCTGTGAATTGTGAAAGTAACACCGAGTTCCAAGCAAGAGTGCCACTTTACAACCAGTTACATTGGGAATTTCGGAACATATATTAAATATACTAGAGTTCAAATATGTAATCACATTAGGTTGATTTGATGATCCTATCATTATTTTAGTTGAAGGGATTTATCATAGTGAAATCAGGTCCCCAAGGAAAATTCATATACAATTATTAAACAGACTACAAGCAAGAGTGCTAGTTTTACCGATGCATGATATAAATCTACTGAGGCTGCATATCTGACAATATTCGACCATAACACATGAAATATGGCATGAAATGACAGTATTAGTACCTGATCCCCTGCATTTGGACCATCTGAGTGGAAAAGAATAGGACGACAACGTTTATCCTCATTCATCAAGCTTGAATTTTGAAAATGAGCAATAAGTGCAGTTTTCCCTTGAATTCTAGCATAGGCAAGCGATGCAACCTTTTCACTGTTGAATTTCTCCCATTTTTTACCATTGAATGCCTGCAAAACATTAACTTGCTCTTTTCAGTATTTTTCTTGACTATTTATTTTCAGACATAAAAGCCAACTAAAATACCCATTAGGATGAAATATATAAATATAACCCGTTAATGAAAATGTATCGTTAATGAAAATGCATCATATTCATCAACACTAGAAAAATATATATGTTATGAACTTAATCTTTTTCATCGCAGTAATTCTCAGAATAGAACCTGAAAGAAAGGAATGATCTGCTTAGGGTCAATCATGTTGATGAAAGCATAACCCACATTGCACTTGTTCTGAAAAAGGAGAAAAAAAACAACAATTAGCAACCACATGTTGAAGAGATCACAATGCTTCTTGATAAGAAGTACAGCTACCTTAAAATCGATAGGCAAATAAATAAAATCATAAGTTCCCTTGTGATGCTCATCAATAGCAGCCAAGAGCATCTTAGAAGTGTACCTGTCCATCAAATTCACGCCAATTGAAATTAAAAAATAAACAGAATCATCAGAGAATATAAGTTCTAAAGGTTATCTTTACATACTTGTTTGGGATGTTCTTAATCATCAAAGTAGTTCGAGAATCTTCAGCACGTATGATGCGTTCAATATCAAGTTCATATTGTTTCTTATTATCTCCCTGATTTGCATTTGGATCACTCCTCCGGCTCCTAATCCGATCATGAGGAGAATCAAAAGAAGCAGGCATTGGAATTATTTGATTTCTCCCTTGGAACATGCGACACCTTTGTTGAGGTGAAGGAATCCCAACTTGCTCGAAGCAGCTTCCTCCAGAATGAGGAAAGATGTTATGAGGATCAAGTTCAAGTGGGTGAGAAAATCTCATGCTTCCAAGAGAGCCCGGATGAAAACTTGGTGCATCGGTGAAATCTCCAATATATGTTTGCCTACGGTCCCAAAGAGAAGGATTTACAGCAGGAGCTGAACCCACATGATGGGGATGCAAGGGTAGGACATTATTCATTATATGAGATGGTGCTCTTCGAATCCCATGCATTTGTGGATGGTGATGAGATGGAACATTGTTCATAAATGATGGTGAAGTACCCCACATACCAGCAGATTGGTGAGGATATGGATTGCTGTTGTTCCAAATATTTGGGTGTCCATGGACAGGGCAACTGCCATTTCCTGGAAAGAAAGATCCTTTTAGTTACAGAAGGCAACTGAAAATAAACTTAACCATGTACATGGAATGATAGTGAGATTTTAGCCCAAATTATGATAGGTCAAATGACCAATGTGCATTCAGATATTGTTATCACGATCAACTCATGTACCTGAGAATCAAGTCATCACATAGTGAAGAGTTCTTAATGATGTATTTTGACTAAAGATGGTGTATGAATCTAAACCATTCATCGCAATCAGAATCACAAATATGTTTACTATCACTGGATGCATTTGAATCCTTCCACCGCTAGATCTAATCTTGTAAGTAGAATGAATGCAATTTTGTTAAGATAAAGCTAACAAAGTAAAAGATGTTTTGATATGTCACATGATTTGAGACCATAAGAAAATGCGGATTTTGTCTGATAACCCAACATTGTGTCCATATTAACACAAATTAGCAAAAATCATGTATTGATTGTACAAACTACAACAGTAGACAACCTACTAAGCAATAATAATAATCACAATATATAAAGTATAAGTGAGTTTTTTCTGCACTTACCACCTTCTAAAGAGTGACTAAGACTTCCAGACCCTGCTCTTTGAATGTATCTACTGTCAATTCCCTCACCTGTTCTAGGGTTGATATTGATAGCCATGGCTGGCATAGCATTCGAAGAGTTGTACTGGACACCACTAGACAACCCATCATGATATTCAGGGAGTGAATGAGGATGCATAATTGGCATACCTTGAAATCCAAATTTCACTTGTCCAAAAGAATGGCCATTCTCACTATTCAATGATGAGTTACTGTGATTGCTTCTTGACGTAACTCCGACTGGAAAGGACAAATTATGAGCTAAACCTGATGGGATTCCATGAACTGCAGAATCCAGTAATGGGCTGATTGGTGCTCTAATTGCAGAACGTAGGCTATGGTCGGTTCCATCATTAAAATCAGATGTAACTGCCCTTAGAGGAACTGAACCTAGAGATACCAATGGTAGAATCATAAATGGTCAAAAATACTATCCAATTTATATACAAAATCCTAAGAGTAAAAGAGACAAAAGAAGTCATTTATGGGCCAGTACTAAGCTAAAGAGCATACCATAGAATCCCGGTGGTGAGCTGCTAGGAGAGATGCCCTGCCTGCAGCCACTTGATTCTTCCAGCTCCAACTCTGTGGAAAGCTGTGGCATCAAGCTCCTGATGAGGAGAAAAATTCCAGTGAGCAAAATCATAATTTATACAGGAATCTGCAAAAAAGGAAAACAAAAACCACCTACGAGGATGATTGATTATTATGTTTTCATGCAGAAACAGTAGTAAATGACCAAGTGGGCTTGCAAGCAATAAAAAGAATAGTGTTCATAATATGGACTAAAAAGCAAAGAATTATTCATAGGTAATAAAAAAACATGTAAATATCCACATATGAAAGGAGAAAGGAGCTTCCTTAACTTTTCAATGAGGAATAAACTGAAATAAAGATATTGCCCACCCTGAAATCATCAGAAACTTGACTGTTCCATCTAATAGCTAAATTAGAAAATCCTGGCAAGAATATATGTTATAATCTCTTGGAACCAACTGATTACTTGTATTATCTTGTATACACGTGGTGACTATCAATTATCAAGTAACACAAGAAACACTCAGGACCATGCATAAATTATTCTCTGTAAATAAAGCCTTCCGACTTCCGAGCATAAACATCATCTCTGTCACTAGTTAATTGCTTCCTTCTCACGGTCCCTCTTACTGAAATACCCAAGATTTAGAAGTGGAAGGAAGAAATACTGGGTACTTAAATTCTGCCTAGGCAGTCTAGGCGATCAAGCCTCATCTATCGGGCATATGCTCAAACAATAAATGTTAGTAACACCATGTATATATTAATGGTGAGAACTGACATGAATATTTTGAACAAAACTGTGGTACCTTCGATGCAAATGAAAAAAGAATATTATCTTTTAACTCCTTTAAGGAAGAATGATATAACAATGTATTGAGATGCTCAAAGAATAGAACATAAATGAGATTGACACACTGCAGACTTCATATACAAAAAATATAACATAACTTGCAATATCATGTTGCAATTGTGAATTAATCAATTAAGTCAGGTGATTATACAAATTCACACACACACATGGAACACAGACTTAAAGAGTGTTTCAAGGAAAAATTCTCAAAGCACGGATTTTCTTTTATGGTGTTATGAAGGAACCTTTTTGTAATTAATAAATGTTATTCAGATAAGTGAAAAATAATTATAATTTAGTACCGGTATTCCCGAAGCATCACTTCTGACATGTATAATATCCATCAGAAACAATGGACGGCAATAGCAGACTACGTGACCATCGAGATAACAACCAGATTATCTATGAAAACCATCAAGCATAATATTTCACTATAGTTATCAAAAGATACCACAAAAAGGATGGCAAAAGATGATAGTCAGCACAAAAATTTAAAGTCACTAACTGAGCTTAATGATGTAAGGAGCATGTGCAAGAATATCAAAAGGATAATTTGATAAGTGAGACTGCAAAGACAATACCACTGTTTCGCACCCTCTGGACGGCTCGGCTCAACCTTAATTTTCTTGCCAGCAACATCACTCCTGTTTAAACCACGAACAGCCGCATCTGCATCTCTAACATCATAGAACTCTATGAATTTATGGTGGTTCTTATGTGGTGCTTCACAAATCTGTCAAAGAAAAAAGGTATACTTAAATATAATCAATACAAGTACAATCTCTGGGTAGTGTTAAGAAAGATTAATATTAGACGTTAAAGTTATCTTGCCTCTTTGATTTCTCCATAAACACCAAATATTTGATGGAGATCATCATTTGAAATAGAAGAATCGAGATTGAATACAACAAGTGTCCCTTGGTTGTCTTTGTCTGAAGGATTGTCCTGATTAAAAGGTGGTGAAAGTGAGGATAAGTATACACCATAGGCATGAATGTAGTAATTAGAAACACAGTGTTAGTCATATAAAATGTGAAGAGCATGTTTGTAAATGAACATGCAAGAGGGAATTGATGATTTATGCTATAATCAGAAAGAAAGTAAGGGAGAAGTCAATATTGAGAAGACCGTGTGATAATTATTTTTATGTTACCATCCTCTTCACTATATTGAGTTTTTCATAACTCATATTCTAATAAAATAAGACATCCATCTTGTAACTGCAATAGATAAATTAGTAACACAGATTGGTCAATGTTCAAGAAGCTATCAGTTCACTAGACCCAAAAGCTAAGTTATTTAACACCTCATCCAGGCTCCCATACCTGCTCCGACAATTCCCGTATCCATATCCGACCATGACACTCATTGCACAGTTGCACACACTCCTTGAATATATGCATACATTTATTCAGATATGTACTCAAATATATAACACATGATTTAGTTAAAACATTTGTCATACAACTCTTGGACGTATATTTTACACTTCACGTACACTTCCTGCAACTCACTGGACATGGATCATATTTGTTTCAGCTCATGCCCAGTTCAGGAGTATGATTTTAAAGGGTTGTTTGGATTTATATTTTACACTTCACATCCACTTCCTGCAACTCGCTCCAGGTTGGTTTCAGCTCAAGCTCAAGAAACGAGTGATTTTTCAATTTATAATCTACTAAATAAAAGAAACAGAATACTGTCATGGGAATTTTTCTCATAATATGTGAATGAAAAAAATAATATGAATGTCATATAAATTATTAATTTCAATATGTATATATAATATTTATAGATGTGTCCCCGTATCTTATCTTTTACATTTTTTCTCGTGCGTGCAACATAGCTTGAAAGGCTATGGCTATGAAAGTTTATTCTTTTCTCCTTCAAAATAATGATGTATTAAGCACAAATGTAAAAACAGGAGCTCTTATAGCTTCACCACTTTGACCAGTTGCCAGTGCCTTATACCTCTGTTACGATTTTGTCTTAGCATAAACCCTTCTAAAAGAAATTTGGTATAACATTAAATGCACAGATTGAAAATCTAAAAACATCTTTCAGGTTGATTAGCCAACGCAAAAACTAGAAAGAAGGGAGGAATCCTTCTAAAATATATAACTTGATGCAAGCTAAATGAATTCACCAGACAAACCCTATTTTCTTCCCCGAAAGTTCTGATATATATTGGCTAGCCACAAGACAAAAAGCCTATAACATGTCCCCTCCAGAAAAACCTCCACTATTTACCCTCAACATAGTAAATCAATTCCATTATGCAAATAGATGTAAAGTTTTGCAAGACTGTTCCTTTTAGATAAATATAACAAAATGTACCCAAAATTATGAAAGACCCAAACCAGTCAGTGTCTAACAAAGTGTCAAGAGCAATTAAGAGGGGCCTGGTGCTACAAAATTGATTGACATAATGTGGTCCATTCCTCAGAATTAATAACACCATATATTTGCATGTCTCTTGGCATCATACATTAGCATGCATGAGCATTGATCTGACATCCGGACATTGCCTTGTATAAGTATTTTCCAAGTTTCTTAATTTTATGTGGCCGGTGACAACTGTTTTGGGTACAATATCAACATGCAGGTAAAAGTTATGAATCCATCACAATAGTCATTTAGTTTTAGCTAAATCTTACAATGTATCAGCATCTATCACTTGAGCAGATATACATTGTTTCCAGACCAATCATGCTAATATTCACAAGAACATTCACCACTAGTAAACGACGTACTTGAATGATAAGTATGGATCATTTACAAGCATGAAGTATAACGTATCTCTTGGTCTAGATAAGAAAACTGCTTCAGTAAGAAGTGAAGAAGAATATTTGAGAAATCCTACACGTATAAGTTAGAAGAATAGGCATAAAGTAGTTACCTTTGGGATAGAAAAATGTATGTCCAGCTTCCAACCCCTCAATGGCTTGTTCTGTAGTGATATCATGGCATTTTGTGATGCTCTTATGTCATAGAAAGATATCATAACAAACCCACGATTTTTGCAGGCTGTATAAAGAGTGTGAATATCCCCATATTGCTGAAAAAGAACAAAACAGTCAACAATATTGCATAAGTTTAATGGGACAGAATACAAAAATTGACAGACTGAGAGAATTATCATACGAGAAAAAAAAGGGGAAAAGGATGTATACCTCAAAAAGCATCTTTAACTCGGTATCCTCAACGTTACTATTAATATTTCTCACAAAAAGGGTTCTTGAAGGGTGTTCACCATATGGATGCTCACCAGCAAATGGCCTATTAATCCCCCCCAGAAGACCATTAGAGCTACGACCATTAACAAGATTAGAAGAACTATTACAATTATCATCTCCTTCCAGTTCCATTCCTCCTCCAGTGCAAAATATATCATCCTCAATATCATCCCCACCGTAGGCTTGAGAAACACCAATGCCATCAATAAGCCCAGAAAGCAGATCATCATCATCAGGTAGAAGGTTCCCAATAGTTTGTGCTTCAATTTCTTCCAAAGATCTGAAAGGCTCTCCTTCCTCAGGGTTGGAATTGACATGATCAACAGACTGGCCAAGATTAGCAACATTTGATGATAGTTTCGCTGCAGAAAATAATAAACAGATCACTTTTAAGAGCACTAAATAAAAGCCAAATAAACGTTGAGCTCTAGAATTTAATGGAAGACAGCAAATAGTAGGAGAGGAAGAAGCCACACATTTTCTGTCAAGTAACTCAGAAAAAGAGCTTGAGAAAAGGCCATTCTCATATCGGGACCCATCCATATCAACTTTGTTCCCTTCTATGAAAAGAGATGTCGGCAAACACAGGTTAGGTCGAAGTGCAAACTCTTGACTACAAGCTCTCCAAGAAGTCATTGAGGGGTTGATGTTGTTCCCTGCTCCAACCAAGTGCTGCTCTAGAACTGACTTGGTACTTTGGTTTTTAAGTGCAAAGTACCGTGAGAGGTTCTGGCCCTCCACAGACCTTGGTCCCACTGATTGGAGCTTTTCCATCGGAGAAGAAGATAGTGACTTACTCCCTGATATCAATGACATTCCCTCAGTTCCTGTAGAAGAAATATATAATAATTTATCTGTAATCTATGAAAACCGAGAAGAGAGGAAGAAACTCTTGTATTAGAAGACTAAACAACATTCAGGAACAAAGATAAGGTGTAAAAGATGTAGAATATGCATGCTTAAAAAAATTATATAAAATAAGAGTACCCACATTCATGATACGAAGGGAACCCAAAATCTAGCTTTTACTGATGGTTCATGAGATAATAAATAGCACCAACCGCCGTCCCAAATAATCCTTAACAGGAAATGAAGCAATAACAATTTCCTTAATAGCAAAGAGTAAAAGGCATGAATGAAAAAACAAGTTTCTAAATTTACTTTTTACAGCAAACAGTAAAGGGCATGAATGAAAAAACAAGTTTCTAAATTTATTTTTTACAAAATGAATAGCCTGAGAGTTGATTTGTAAAGATCAAGCTTCACAAAAAACATTCTAAAATGAGAGAAATCTGGTTGTCGAAATCATATCGGAAAGGCCAAATTGAGTAATTTATTGAAGATGAATGATAGTGTTTCATTAAAATAAGAGAATGATTTAGTTGTTTCATGGTTTATTCCAGATATTAATTGCATTTTCTTCTGCTTCTTCCAAAGATACAGTTAGATAACTGAATTATTGTCTTGAATGACCAGAGAAAAATACATCAGAGTAAACTGAAATGACATTTGCATCGCCAGAGTACGGAACAATTTAACCCTAAACATACGGTTCAGAAGCCTTCAGCAATGTACTTTACACACATGATTTATCTAAAAAACAGTCTTGTTCATTTGCGCCTGTACTCTCTCTAGACCCATTTCACAATGTTTCAGCCTAGCTCATGAACCGGCAATATTGAATTTTAGGAACAGGCCTCTAGATTTTACCTTTCCCACTTTCAGTAAAAGCCTTTCAAATTTGTCCCTAGAAAGCTACAGCAGTAAACCGAATGATTTCTTAATGATTAACTATGCTTTGGACTTACCATGAAAACCAAATTGGTAAAGCGAAGAAATCACTATCATTCAATTAAGAAAACTCAAGACAAAACAGCTAAGAGAGTAGCTTAAAGAATCTAACCTTGATGATCAGGCCCAATCTCTGGCTTCCAAAACCCAACCTGTCTCTGGACAGACAAACATAAGAAGTGACTCAAATTTTAGAATTAATGCAAATAAAAGTAAGATCTAGAAAGAAATTCCACTTCAAAAATCCATACCTCACTGGGAAACAGGAGCTCCTCCGAAAAGAAAGACAACCTTCGCTGATCCATGACTTCAGATGGCATCCTCGATGCTTCAGACCCAAAAACCTCAGCAAAGATTCAAAATTTAGACTCAAATTATCTCCTTTCCCTAAATGCCCCCCCAAACTTTCAGCTCAGCAGCTTCTTGTCTGACAAGTAAAAGTCTTCCATCAGATCAAACAAATACAGGATACCAAAGTCAAATTCAGCTCGATTCTCTTCAATGTTGCTAGAATATTGGAAGTAGAAAATGCAATTTTTTAACGCAATAGAACAATCCACTCTTCAAATCGATTTCATAAGTGAGAACCAAAGGTCATGCCATTATTGGAAATTTTCAACCAAAACAGTGGATTGAGAACAGACCACTGAAACTTTTCAGAGTGAAATTCGAAATTCAGCAAAAAGAAACGATATTTCTACATAAACTTCAAATTTTCAGGTGATCACAAAATGCAAATTTTAACAAAAGTAGAACAATTCACACTGATTCGACGAGTAAGAAACAAAAGCAAACAATTTTTGGCACTATACAAAAGCAAACAATTTTTGGCACGATAAGGTATCTTATATCTCAGAAGAAGGAAAAAAGAATCATGCTAAGTTTCAACAAAGTAACACTGAATTTTGATCTAAATCACTAAACACCCCAATTCAAGCTCGGTAGCGTCTCCAAGCTCACGATCCAGCAAAAACATAAAGAAGCTGCAAATAACAAAACAAAAAAAATCACCTAGGTCCTCGCCCGCAGCTAAAATTAGTCTAGGGGACAGATAAAGACAAAGGAGAGGAACAAACAGGGTCGTGAATTTATAAAGGGCAGAGGATGAGAGAATAAATTGCGGCTAAAGGCAAGGAGGTGAAGAGAATTTTCACAAAGGGGATTCGTCGAAGAAACCTCTCATCAAAATCCGTGCCGTGCGCGATCGTCCAAAGTCTTCCAAAGCCTCCCCTGCATTACAAGCAACGTTGCTGAGCCCCCTCAACTTTCCCTATTTTGCATTTTTAGTCCAGAAGCTCCCGGGGTGGGGTGGGGTGGGGGCGCGGGGGTGCGGGGAGAGGGAGGATATGGGGAGAACTATAAGGGAGAAGGGCGGGGCGAGGTGATGAATAGTTTGGTTTAATTAGTGGGGGTGAAAAGGCGGTGGAGGGAGGTAAGCGGAGCACCGGATCCAGCGCCCCTGCTGTAATAGTGTAATCGCAGTGCTGATTTTGTATATAACTGCGGTTATTATAGTAATTATACTCGCGTGTCCCTGTTGTTACATATTGTTTCTTCCGCGGCATTAAGATTTTTCTTAAACTTTGTCAAGACTTGTTGCAGTTCGAGTTATGATTGAAAACCTTTAAATATGCGCAAGTTAGTTGCCTGTAACTGAAAACCTTTATAATTGTTCAAAAAAAAAAAGTGAAAAAGAGTTCTCCACTGCATTTGTAAACAGTCTCTATTAAAAAAAAGTGGAAACGAGCTCTATCAAAAAAAAGAGAAAAGAGTTCTTGATTGCATTAATACTTGTTATATTGATCTAGCAAGTTAAAAGTTTCCAGGCTATAAATTTTATGAGTTACATTTGTATATGAGCTGAGCCATTTTTATTGAAAATGGCAGAAAAATAAGTTTGAATTTAGATTACTTTATGGTTTACATTTACAGACGTATGGCAAAAATCTAGCTAGTCGAAACGAGGGGAGTTAGCTTTTTGACAAATTTACTCTTGAAATCAACGAGCGTTTGGCAACCGTGGCGTTTTTGTCGTTTCTGTTTTTTTTTTTTTTTTTTTTAAACAATGAAACGTGTTTGATAACCTGGGTGTTTTTTTGACTTGACCCTTTACAAAATCCGAAAAATAAACGCTTTTCTCAAAACACCAAAAAGGTGTTTTGAGTCGACAGCAGGCCCACTACCACCCGCCACCTGCCCACCCGCGGGCCCGCCACCCGCCCGCCCGCAGCCCGCCGCCGACTGCAGCCGCCCCGCCGCTCAATCGCCGCAGCCGCCAACAGTCGTCGTGTGCCTGCCGCCCATCGGCCGGCCGCCGCCACTGCTATATAAATAATAACTATAAATGGTTTTTTCAAAACATGTTTGAAAAAAAACAGCATGACATGATAATTTTCTACAAAAACACTACAATAAAATCACTTTAATTACCAAACACACTTAAGTAGCCGATTGGTGTGGATTATGGTCACCGTTGCGCGGTCATCGCGCAGCACCGGATGTAACAAGGCGTGGTTAGAGAAAGCGTGGCTGAGAAGCGGTACGGGGTATTTTGGGGATTTTACGGGGCTGCGAAATAAGGTCAGGACGCAATGAAGAAAGTGGGGGTGATTTTCTACTGGCGACGTGGAAGTGGGTGGAGGGCAGAGAATGCTGTGTCCGGATTTGGATGGTACAGATGATCTTGGCGATTGGGATGATCCTAGTGTTACTAATTTATCTTGGTAGGTCAAAGGTTGGTATCTAAGTTAAGATTTATGAGTAATTATTTGTTTTGCAAATTAATGACCACATGTGTGACGACTGAAGCCACGTCAAGCTTACACTGAGAAGTGGGCCCATATGTAAGGCAGAGGGTTTTATTATGATTTGAATTGATACTACATTCTGCGTACTGATTTGAATGGATAAATGTGTTTATTGTTTAACGCTAAGCTCAAAATTCTCAATTTAAACTCTTTAATGAAATAGATATTTGTGAAGTAAGACCCTGAATGATATCATAGATGATTGATCAATAATGGTCCATATGTTCCATGTGCACCACTAATGAATGAAATAATTTGAGCTGTAGTTGCTTAAACCACAATTAGGAATTATATTTTTTTATTTGTAACTCACATAAATTTACCATTTAAAAATTTCTAGTTGTTTAGATAGATTATCGATATGCGGTCCCCTTGTACAAATGCCCACATTGTTATTGTTAAGACATCCTTTCCGAACGGGTTGGGTATTTAGGGAAAAAACTGAAAGTTTGACATATTAGTCCAAGGCTTCAGTTTGCAAACCCTAAAAAACGTTTTGGTCGGGCTTTGAAAATTAGAAAGGAGAGTGGCGTGGTCCATCCTTAAAACTAGTTTTCCCCACTTACTTGCACTTAAAAAAAATTGCTTACTTGCACTTAAATACCCTATAGTTTTCCATGCTTCGCTCTTATATGCTCTCACATGTTTTTAGTAGCACTTATATACCCTTACTAGCTTTGGCAACACGTATATACCCTAAAGTTTTGAAAATGTACACTTATACCCCTAAAGTTTATAAAATTTGCACTTAAGTGCCCTCATAATGCAAACTTGATGGTGTTTAAGTGCAACTTTTAAAATTTTTAGGGTATTTAAATGCTAGTTTTAAAACTTTAGGGTATTAAAGCGCAAGTTTTAAAAACTTGAAGGTATGTATGTGCTACGAAAAACATATGAGGTTACATCAGTGAGAATTTTAAAAATTGTAGGTTGTCTAAAAATCAAAATAGATAGCTGATCCCCCATCAAACACCAATGATGGAAGTTACAATCTGACAACTTCCAGAAGGCTATAATTCGAAGACTTTCACGTAGATCGATGAAGGTTACAATCTGACGACCTTCACAACAACCGATGAAAGCTCTAGTTCAACAGCTTTCACAATCAATATCGGGAGTTACAATCTGACAACTCTCATATTTTCGAGCAGCCAAGGCGAAGATCATTCAACAATGGTCTTTATAACGCTCTACAGAAGAGGCTACAAGTCAACTAGCCCCTTCTAAGTCACCCCTGCGTTTCAATTCCTGAAACGCAGGCGACCCCCGTGTTTTCAAGCTTCAACAAGCAAAACGCAGGCGACCCCCGTGTTTCCAATTCTTAGCTAACCAAACGCGAGCGGCCCTCGTGTTTTTCAACATCCAGCAGGTGCCCAACTCCGCGTCTCCAGTCTAAAACGCGGAGTTAGGGTCCTGAACGCCAACTTGGGCGTTGTTTGACTCATTCAACATGAGTTGAACGGTTCTAAAACCGTTTCCTATGATTTGGGGACGGTTATACCCCACTTAGGAGTGATTAAGGGCGGTTACACCCCCTTAATCTCCTATAAAAACGAGTAAACTCAACTGAGTTAAGGGTTAGAACTTCTTGGCTCGGATTGACCCTGGAGCTTGGCAGCAAAGAGAGGATCTTTGGAGCATTCTCGGATCTGGAGATCGACCACCGGAGCTTTCTTCTAGCCTTGTCTTTTCAACCGATTTTCGGTCCAAATTAACTCTTTTACAGAGTTCTTCTAAACTCGTTCAGAGTTCTAAAACTTACTTTGCAAGTTCTGCATAGCGTCAAACCATGAGGAGAAGACATCATTCCAGTGAAGCAAAACATCGGATCGTCAACGGAGAGCAAACTCGACGCGAGCATTTGAGGGAGGTTTTCTATCGCCACCGTGAAGAACCCAAAATTAAACAAAGGGGAGAATGCAGACCATTCTCCTCTTTTTTATAATTAGGAAATCCAATTGTAACTGAGATTAAAGGAATACAAATAAATTTTCCTTTATTTTTTTTTACTACAAATTTTCCACCAAACAAAAGATGGCGACTCTGCTGGGGACGAGCTTCTCTGATGAAGAAGTGGTGGTGCAATCCGATGTTCATTTCACTGGAACGACAGTCAAAACTCTCATGGTAGAGTTTGATCAAGCCAAGTTTGAGGAGTTCATCTCCTCCGGATCCCTTAACTCCAAGGCTATGCGCAAGATCCGCAAAGTCTTCAAGGAGATTAAATCTCCAAATGTTGCTCCTATGCCGAAGAAAGCCCTCTCGTTTAGCCAAGATTGCTCGAACAGCCACTCCTCTGAAGGAGTGGGCTCAGCTTATGCCAAATGTAGCCCTCTGTGGCGCGTTGTGCAATTAAAACGCAGCCTTCAGAGGCGCGTTCCAACATCAAAACGCAGACATCAAAACTGTGTTGATCTGGCAGAACGCAACTCTCAGGAGTGCGTCCCAGAACCAAAACACGACCCTCATGTCGCCAAACCAAAATGCGACCTTCGCATTTCAAGTGCTAAACGCGACCTTCGCGTTTCAAGTGCCAAACGCGACCTTCGCATCTCAAGTGCCAAACGCGACCCTCGCGTCCCAAGTGCCAAACGCGACCCTCGCGTCCCAATACCAAACGCGACCCTCGTGTCCTAAGTTCCAAATCCAATACAGAACATGTTGTATACCGTGGAGCTTCGAGGCGCTACCCCGAACCCCGCCGGGGGATATTCCATCCTCCTGGACCCCCCCGGCCATAGGCGCGCCGCCCCCTGGACCCTCGTCTCGCTGACCTGTCAGCGAGACCCCCGAATACTCTGCGTAGCGTGACTAGATTGAGGGGTGGATATAAGAAGTTCATGGATTTAAGGCATCTCAACCAGATCCATGTTCACCAAGAGCAAGTCATGTCCAATCATGGACTGAGGGTTCCAATTCAAAGCTCACGATCAGTGAGTAACTCTCCTCGAATCTTTACAGCAGATTTGAAAGAGTTCATATCGAGAGAAAGACCGATGCAATAAGTCATTCGTTCATTCCAATGTGAACGACTGATTCCTACGGTCCTCTCGGGATGTCAATGTTGTTCATATGCGGCCAAACTGTTGGTGTTCGACCAATTTACGAACGTTGCTTTGCCCAACCAACAACGAGGTTCTCACAGGAAGAAGTCTCCAGAGACAGAATATCCTGGGGTCACTATTAATGTGATCGGCCAAGGGAGATCATCAGTTCCTAGTTCCGATGACTCTGAGACAAGTCGTTCACCGACCGTCAGAGAAATCGCTAACGAGCTTGAAGGAATCTACCAACGCACTCGAACGTGAACAGGAGCTATTCCCCCTATCAACTATCGGAGGTTAGCCAGAGGAACCATTTCCGATGATGAACACTCAGCCATTGTAGAGTCCCAATCATCAAGCTCTTTTGTTGAACATGAGAGCTCCGCTTATATGACGGGAAACCATGAAGATCTCGCGAAGAGACTTGATGAGCAGGAGGCCATGCTCAAATCTCAGCAGGAGGCCATCAATGAACTCCTGGCCCTGTTGACTCAACTCGTCGCAGACAAGGCCAAATCTTAGAAGACAGATTTGCCACCTAGGTAAGAATTCTCCCGAAGAGGAAAAACGTCTTCGTCCCGACCTCACACAAGCAAAGGGAAGGAAAAATGGTTGATGACATGGCTTCTGACCAAGAAGCTCATAACCTGAAATCTTCCTTTGATGAAGGAAGAGAGACGGAGAACGAGCAGAATCTCCAGTCTACCAAAATAGAAGAATTGGAAGCACGCCTCAATGCTATTTCTAACAGAAGCGAGCTCCAAGACGAGGGAGTTGTCAGGCCCTATCCTGCCGAATGGGATGCAGCCCCTTATCCTTCGAAATTCGAGGTCCCGTCGCTACAGACTTTTGATGGCATGGGATCACCGAACCAACATATCTATCATTTTAAGTTACAGACTGGGAATGTGATATCAAATGACACCATACTAGCTCGATTGTTCATTGGCACCTTCAAGGGAATTGTCTTTGAATGGTTCAGGAAACTACCTACGGGATGTATCCAAAAGTGGACAGATCTAGAGAGAATCTTCCTATCAAGATTCTTTGAAGAGGATACAGAAGTCTCCATCCATACCCTTCTCGTTACTAAGCAGAAGAAGAGGGAGTCCGTCAAAGCCTTCGTCAAGAGGTTTCGGAACATGGCTCTGCGATGTCCGACAGGTATGATACAGTCTACCTTAGTGGAGACCTGTCGACATAACTTGCAAACCGACCTCCTAACCTGAATAGGAGTTGCAGAATGCCGTTCCTGGAGGCAACTAATCTCTCAAGGTGAACAGGCTCAAAAGATTATTGCCAGGATCAAAGCTGAAGAACAAAGTAGGCATGATCAACCTGAGCGATCGGACCAAGCCCAATCTTCTCCCGAGCAATCAGACCAAGCTCATTCTTCCCAGTCAGAACCGGAAGATACTAGGGCCACTGAAGCTAATCCTTTCCAGTAGGATGGCGGGTCCAATAACTATCATATTAACAATTACCTCTGGTAGTCAAACTCGTTAGATAATGGCTCACTAGGCGATGTGTCATGTCTTATCTTTTCCCCCTTGCACTTGTTCAAGACTGGGGGTTAGTTTATTGGTAGTTCATTGGATTATGAATAATAAATTTTCTGAGTTGTTATGTTTAATAGAATACCTCTGTCAACCACAAAATCTATCAAAACTATCACGTCCATCAATTTGTCAATCCGCTTCAATAGGATGACAGGTCCACAAAACTATCACGTTAACATTTATCTCTAATAGTCCATCAACTTGTCAATTCGCTTCAATAGGATGGCAAATCCACTAAAACTATCACGTTAATGATCACATCTGATAGTCTGTTTTCTCTAAACTCCCCCACCAATCCTCTTCAAGTAGGATGGCGGGTCTATCAAAACTATCACGTTAATGATCACCTCTGATAGTCTGTTTTCTCCAAATTCCCCTACCAATCCTCTTCAAGTAGGATGGCGGGTCTATCAAAACTATCACGTTAATGATCACCTCTGATAGTATATTTTCTCCAAATTCCCCCACCAATCCTCTTCAAGTAGGATGGCGGGTCCACAAAAACTATCACGTTAATAGTTACCTCTGATAGTCAAACTCATCAGATAATGGCCTACCTGGTGATGTGCCTCTATTCCGACTTCATGGATAGTGCCTCACTAGGCGATGTGCCTTGTCTACCTCTTTTTATTCCCCTGCTAAGTCTTAATCAAGACTGAGGGTTGATTACTTGGAATCCACTGGATTAAGAGTAACAAATCTTTCACATCGTCGAGTTAACATTACACTTCTGACGATCATCACTCCCACAGAGTATGAACGCATCTTGCATCACTCCTAATTTGTCACGTTAATAATACACCTCTGACAATCCACTTATCAATCCTCATCAATAGGATGATAAGTCCCCAAAGTTGCTCCAATCGCAACAAAATCCTGTCATGTTAACACCAAACCTCTGATAACCAAATCAACTTATCGACTCTCTTCAATAGAGCGATAGGTCCTCAAAGTTGCTCCAATCGCAACCAAATCCTGTCATGTTAATATCACACCTCTGACAATCAACTTATCAATCCTCATCAATAGGGTGATAAGTCCCCAAAGTTGCTCCAATCGTAACAAAATCCTATCATGTTAGCACCAAACCTCTGACAACCAAATCAACTTATCGACTCTCTTCAATAGAGCGATAGGTCCTCAAAATTGCTCCAATCGCAACCAAATCCTATCATGTTAATATCACACCTCTGATAATTAACTTATCAATCCTCATCAATAGGGTGATAAGTCCCCAAAGTTTCTCCAATCGCAACAAAATCCTGTCATGTGAACACTAAACCTCTGACAACCAAATCAACTTATCGACTCTCTTTAATAGAGCGATAGGTCCTCAAAGTTGCTCCAATCGCAACCAAATCCTGTCATGTTAATATCACACCTCTGACAATCAACTTATCAATCCTTATCAATAGGATGATAAGTCCCTAAAGTTGCTCCAATCGCAATAAAATCCTGTCATGTTAATATCACACCTCTAACAATCAACTTATCAATCCCCTTCAGTAGGATGATAAGTCCACAAAGTTGTTTCAATCGCAACAAAAAACCTATCACGTTAATCCTATACCTCTGACAAAATCAACTTATCGACTCTCCTCAATAGAGTGATAGGTCCACAAACCCGTCAAGTTAACATCACACCTCTGACGACCAAATTAACTTATCGACTCTCTTCAATAGAGCGATAAGTCCATAAAATACTGTTAGGTTAACATCATACCTCTAACAGTCAAACTCCCTAATGAACTTGTTAATCCTTTTTCAACAAGAATAACAAGTTCTTATAAAATCCGCAGTAGATTAAATATTTTCTAGAATTATCCTAGGGATAATAAAGAAAGTTTCTGAATTTTACTCTAAGTGAAAACTCACGCCAAGTTAATACTACACCTCTGGCACTTCCAATTTTCTTTCAGTGTTTCAAGTGAAAATATAACACAGGAAGAAACAGTGGCAAAGTCTACAATATTCAATATCGTAGGCAGTGATTATCATTAAATTAATAATCTCTGAATCCATACCTCGTATGTATGGGGAATTTTATCTCGAATCCTAAGTAGGGATAAGTCAACGCCTAATACGCATTGCCGGTTAGTCTTTTGCCGTGAAAAAGACATCAAAATCCATGCTTCACACGCATGGGGGACTTTATCTCGATCCCTAATTAGAGATAAGCCTACACCTAACACGCGTCGCCGGTTAGTCTTTTTCTGTAAAAAATGACAAAGTCTATGTATATAAAATCATAGCATCAAGTCTAAGAGGGTTCATTCTCTTAGCACAACAATACATGTGGAACGGACTTAGACAATCCATGTGCTAGCCCGACTCAAACGGTAGTCGGTAAAGGCTTATCAAATCCTTTGATGGCTGAGAGTTTGCCAAAAATCCTATGCATGTTTGAAGGCCCATCAGCTTAATGGACGTGAGTCGAGACTTGAAACAAATGAGCTAAAGACAAGTCTTAAAGACTTAGTTAAAAATGCATGAAAAGCCACCTTGCATGAAAAGCCACCTCCGCGTCTCAAGTTGAAACGCCAAGGTCAGACCCACGTTGCAAACACCAAAACGCTGAGGTCACACCCATGTTCCAAATCCAAAATGCAAGGGTGAGACCCGTGTTTCAAGTTCGAAACACAGGGGTCCACCCCCGCATTCCAGAAGCAGGATTATGACGCATACCTTCACACAGGTCCTACGCGGCAAATCCCTTCAACCAAGATTCCTTTGAAGCGAGTTCAGAGAAAGACTCCTTTACGACGAGGGATCAACATCTCTAAGATCAGAGTTAAGATCCAAAGTATTCCGAAAATTCATCCCAGTCAACCGTGAACTTTCAAAAACTTTGGAGGGGATTCTGTAGGCTGTCTAAAAATCAAAATAGATAGCTGATCCCTCATCAAACACCAATGATGGAAGTTATAATCTGACAACTTCCAGAATGCTATAATTCGAAGACTTTTACGTAGATCGATGAAGGTTACAATCTGACGATCTTCATAACAACCGATAAAAGCTCTAGTTCAACAGCTTTCACAATCAACATCGGGAGTGACAATCTGACAACTCTCATATTTTCAAGCAGCCAATGCGAAGATCATTCAACAATGGTCTTTATAACGCTCTACAGAAGAGGCTACAAGTCAACTAGCCCCTTCTAAACACGGAAGTCACCCCCGCGTTTCAATTCCTGAAATGCAGGCGACCCCCATATTTTCAAGATTCAACAAGCAAAATGCAGGCAACCCCCATGTTTCCAATCCTCAGCAAACCAAACGCAGGCGGTCCTCGCGTTTTTCAACATCCAGCAGGTGCCCAACTCCGCGTCTCTAGTCTAAAACACGGAGTTAGGGTCCTGAACGCCAACTTGTGCGTTGTTTGACTCATTCAACATGAGTTGAACGGTTCTAAAACCGTTTCCCACGATTTGGGGACGGTTATACCCCACTTAGGAGTGATTTAAGGGGCAGTTACACCCCCTTAATCTCCTATAAAAACAAGTAAACTCAACTGAGTTAAGGGTTCGAACTTCTTGGCTCGGATTGACCCTGGAGCTTGGCAGCAAAGAGAGGATCTTTGGAGCATTCTCGAATCTGGAGATCGACCACCAGAGCTTTCTTCTGGCCTTGTCTTATCAACCGATTTTTGGTCCAAATCAACTCATTTACAGAGTTCTTCTAAACTCGTTCAGAGTTCTAAAACTTGCTTTGCAAGTTCTCCATAGCGTCAAACCGTAAGGAGAAGACATCGTTCCAGTGAAGCAAAACTTCGGATCGTCAACGGAGAGCAAACTCGACGCGAGCATTTAAGGGAGGCACTCCATCGCCACCGTGAAGAACCCAGAATTAAACAAATGGGAGAATCCAGACCATTCTTCTCTTTTTTGTAATCAGGAAATCCAATTGTAACTGAGATTAAAGGAATACAAATCAATTTTTCTTCATTTTCTTTTTACTGCAAATTTTCCACCAAACAAAAATGTTAGGGTATATAAGTGCTACCATAAACAAGTGAGGGTATACATGTTAAATTATAGATATTTTAGGTATATAAGTGTTGCTAAATACAGGTTAGGATATAAGAGCAATGTAGGGGAAATTATAGGGTATTTAGGTGCTATACACTAAAAATAGATCAATATCGGTCTTGTTTTTACCAAACACAAAACAAAAATCTAAAAATAGATTAAGACCTGTTGAGATGATTAATATGTGAGTATAGTGCCACATCACAGAAGATAATAAAAAGTGATAACTGATAATTTTAAATAGGAGTTTGGGTCAATACCTAATAGTTATAGCTTTTGGGTTAAAATTGATTCCTAGTTTATGTCTAAGGCTCATTAACTCTAGATTGGGCCCGATCTTTCCCCCAACAAGACCAATATTGTTTTGATTTTTTTAGTTTGCCAAATAGACCCTAAGAAATGGGCACATACTTATCTAACGGGGGAAAACAATCTAGAGATACTCGGGACTTCCTTGCTTTTTATCAAATATAGTTTTTCTAGACCTATTTGGTTATAGGGAGCCATATTGCCTTTATAAATACATGTCTCTTGGTATGGTTTTTCTCTTTGGAAGGCACAAAGATGCAATTGTACATTTCATTACAATCTCTTACATTTTAATTGATGCAAATATGAATAGACCTATTTAAAAGATGCAATTGTACATTTCATCGCCAATTTTTCCTAAGATAGGTCATCCATTGGGAGGAAAGAGGAAAAGAAAGGGCAAAGCATTTACATTAGATAATGTTGACTGGGTTAATGCACATCGATATGCCTTGTACGATTGTGGTAACAATGAAATTGATAATTATATACGGTATGATTCATTACTTAATTATTACTTCTTATTTAATGTTGTTGTCCATATTTCACTTTATAGACCTATGTATTTTATATTGTTATGCAGTGAACATAAACTTTTGATTGAGAATCAGTCAAGAAAAAGAGGCAGAACAAATAAATGGATGGGAGCTCAAAAGCACAGCAAGGACTTCACTGACTGGTTTAAAACTAGAGTATCTGAGTTGGAATCAACGTCTGATTATCTAAAATGGTTATCAATGGGTCCTAATTTTGTAGCAAAAAAATACAGAGGCTATTATGTGAATGGTTGTACTTTCCACATCAAGGTGCGTGATGAAACATGCAAAACTCAGAATAGTGGTGTGTCTGTAACCAGTCAAGTAGACAGTTATGCAAGTTCTAAGGACCATAATCCTAAAACTGGAAATATTAGTTTTTATGGCGTCATACAAGATATCATTGAAATAGACTATTGGGGAAAATTTAGTGTTGTGCTATTCAAATGTGACTGGTTTCAATCAGAAGAAGATGAATATGGGCTTATCCGCGTCAATTTTAATAACAAATGCCATATAAATGACCATTTTGTCATGGCATGCCAAGTTCATCAAGTTTTTTATATGAAGGATCCTGTTGAAGAGGCAAACAAGAATTGACATTATGTTTTAAAGAAGCTTCCTAGTCATGTTTATGATATTGACCGTGATATTAGTGCTACACATGGAGGTGACTATTGGGTTGAAAGTATTGACATTGTCAGTGATTTAATCCCAACTAGTAATGATGACATAGATGATGTGGGTTGGTGTAGAGATGATGTGTCGAGGTCCACTGTTGACATTCCTCCAACTATATACATTTATGATGATAATATAATGGAAGGTGATGAAGACAGTGTCTTTGATGAAACAGATTGGGATTGGATGGAGTAAAGACATGGGTCTTTCTGTATGTTTTGAAAGAAATGAGCTTTGAACTTTACGTTTTGAGTATATGGGTTGAGTAGACTTTGTCATTTTCTTTATGATTTGAGTATGAATTAGTAGTTTAAAGAAGGCAGAATTTTTGCAAGAATGCAGGTTATGATTTTGTAACTAACAATCATATTTGAAGGATTAACCTTTTCAAAATCCATTAACCTTCAATGTTTTTTGGATGCATCGTTAATCAGCAATAATGGGTGCTTTTACCATGTATATGCATATACATACGTACGAAATTTATTTCTAGTAGAGAGTAATGAACCAGTTATCTGATGGCTCTAAATCATGTTTCTTATATTGGCCTCAATTTTTATACATTAAACACAAACTAGGGACATACATGCTATGCTACACAAAGGGACATAGTAAGAGAGGTATGTTGATAGACGGCTTCACATTTTTACCATTTATTTGATCTCAATCATTAACATTTATATATTTACCGGTTCCTTACTTTTCTTCCTTTTTAAATGGTTTAGTCAATTCAGTGTTATGACCTCAAGCTGCAAGTAGCTGGCATGTAGGCTATCGAGCGTTCTTATTTATTAAATGCTTGAATACCAAAAAACTTTCTTTAAGTAGGACCTCTGAAGACTTGAATGTTCAGAAAAATGTCCAGGTTTATTCCATGTTTGCTATTCATTTTGAGGTTTCGTTAATTCATGTTAGACAGCAAACGCAGTAGCCGCGAGAGTTTTACTGATCAATCTATTAGAAGCTGGTGATCTTTGTTGACGCCCTTTTGTTGAAGACAAATTTTTCATGACTTTTTTCTCGTGCAGAGATCACTGGCTACTGATCTCCAGAGTCTTTCAGTGGAGCTTCGTAAAAAACAGTCTACTTATTTAAAGCGCCTTCGACAGCAAAAGGAGGTATAGCGAGCTTCCTTTGGTTAACTATACAGGCTTTTTTTGAGTTATTTTTCTATTGTCTCATCAGTTTTTTCATATTTTTTATGCATACAATTATCCAGGGTCAAGATGGTATCGACTTGGAGATGAATTTGGATGGAAAGAAGTCTAGATTCGATGATGATGATGATGATGATTTTGTGAATGTGGTATGTTATTTGTTCTCTATTTTAATGCGACGGTGATATTTTCGAGTTTTTCTTCTCAAACTCGTCAGTTTATTTTGATTAATTATTATTGATAGGATCATTCAACATCGTTCTCTTGTTGAAGAAATAATATAATGACTGTAATGGTATTTCTCAGGCCTGAAATGTGTCTGTCCAGATATATACAATGACAAGCTTACTGGGTTATTATAAGTTTCCTTTGTTTTGTTTGCTTGATTATCAAGTCCACTTTTGTGATGTTTTTTTGGTATTCAAGTCACATTTTTACCATTTATTTGATCTCAATCATTAACATTTATATATTTACTGATTCCTTACTTTTCTTCCTTTTTAATTTCGATGCAAATCTTTTTTTTTTTTGACTTAAATTGTTGAATGCACTATATTCAACACCATGCTAGCTGAACTAATACAAGCTGGATAAATCCTAATAGTTTTTCCCTCCTGAGACAACCAAATTATAAAATCAATATACTTGAGTTTAGTTAGCATTAGGTAAAAATTAACTAGAATAAATTTCTTACTATTAAATAATTAACTGTCACAAAAACTTCGAACTTCTATGAAATTTGTGCTTATTAATAGGTGCATGACACATCACCTCATGGACCACATTTGACATTTGTGTCTACTTGTTGCTCACTGTGAAAGCTTGATCTTTGACTTGAACTGGACCTTGCGCTATCTATTTGTTGTATGAGGCACAACATTTTTGATGGTTTGAGTGTTTTGACGTACTTCTGTTCAAAAATGTGAAGGGAGTGATTGAATTATTCTTTTCATCGGTTTTATTCATGGAGGCTCATGATTTATCCGAATATTAAGTAATACATCATGGCTCATCATCAACCAGTATATACTTGTAAACAGTATACACGTGATACATTATTTGAACACATAGGTTACAATAATGACACCGGTGACAAACTTTTTTTATTGCCAAATCTTTTGGTTCAGCCACATGGATCCTTCCATTCCGTTCAGTTCTGTTAAGGGTCATTTGTGGTTATGTTATCCTTTATATCTTTCTTGCTTGCTTTCTTCGAACAAAGTTCTCTTAGGCTGATAGATAGTTTTGTTTTGTCTCAGTAACCATAATCTGATATATGGAATAGCGTAGTTAGCAATATTCTCTTATAGGATAATTCATATTCATTAGGTTTCTTATATCTGACTGTTTGGTTTTGCAACAAAAAGGCACACTTTTCTATCAAAAAAGAAAAGAAAAAGAAATAGATCATTTGAGTTACCAGGGAATATGCATTCCCTACAATTCATCGAGAACTTTCATGCATTTTGCACGAATATGCGTTCTAATGTATCTTTTGTCCTTGGAGTTACCAGGGAACAAACAAAAATATGGAAGCAGAAAAAAATTCTATGTCAACCTCTTCAAAACAGAAGAGATCATTTGAGGTAAGTTGGGTTGATTTTTAATTGTATATTCTAAGTTTCTTTCTCTAACTGTATTAAATTTTTTACTTTTACTTGTTTGTAGGTTACAAGCATAGAATGTGGGCGTGGTGACAAAAAGAAGCAAAACATGATCTTTTATCCTCCGAAACAGATTACAAATGTGGCAATGACATGTCCACAAGTGCGCTCAAAAGAACATAATCGGGTAAATAATATGGATATTATGAGAAAGCATGCGCCCAATATATGTGAACCACCTACTAGAAATATTGCAATACAAAGAAAAGAGTTAGAGGTGCAGACAAAGAAGAAAATGATCCGTATGAGACAATCAAGAGAGGAGAAAATGTTGGATGAAATAGAAAATACGGAGCGGGATATTCGGAAAAAAAATCATAGAGCAAAAGGGACAATCTAGTAAGGCACGACAACAACTTCACAATCATGCACAAATAAAGGTGATAGCAAGAGGAGAACACTCAGCCAACATAGAAGATGAAGAGGAAGATATTAGAGAGGATTTCATAGAAGATGCTGAAGGAGATGTTAGTGAACATGATGAGCAATATGAAGAGGAAAATATTTGGGAGGATTTTACAAACGAGTCTGAAGGAGGTGAGTACTTAAGGGAACAACAACAAGACAGGTAGCCAATAAAGTGGTAGACAAACCCAAAAAATATCGAGGGCAAACTGAATGTGAAAAAATTCATGCACGAAGTGTCCATGATCGACAAGTTATTTTTTTAAATGGATATGGACAACCTATCGGACCGTCAGATAAGGCATGCAGTGAACTTAGCAGTTTCTTAGGCACACTTAGAAGAAACTCAAGTTTTGCACCTCTTGATAAGGAAAATTGGCACAAAGTTGAAGAAAAAGATAAAGAAAAAATATTGGATTATGTTAAGGTACGATTTTTATAATTAATCACTAATTTCTTGTTGTTCTTTCCCTCTTATTTATATCAAGTATTTATGATCAAAATTTTTTATTGTCAAATTATGTTATTGTAGGAAAAATATGACATTCTGGAGGAAGGAAAAAATGGACCCTAGAAACAGTCAATTGTGCATGGAGGCGCTGGAAATCCAGATTGAAGAAGAAATGTTTTGACGGGTTCAAAAATGACAAACAAAGACTAAAGACACGACCAAATACTATACCTGAAATAGAATTTAAAGCCTTGCTCAAATTCTGGAACTCCGAACAATCAAAGGTAAATGAGAAAAAAAACATGCTTTGAAGCCTGGAGTAGTTCAACTAATTAATAAATGTAACATTGCTTTAACATGCTTATAGTAATCAGGATTATAAGATATGTGCTTGATTCTTGAAATTTGTTTTTTTTCTTTCTTTTGCACTGAAAGCTATTAGGCCATGGCAATTCCTAGTAAATTATAGACCACATACTTAGAGAAGCATAGCTTTTATCTATCAGCACTCATTTCCTATTTGACAATGACGTGGTTAAAAAAAGTATAGAGTAAGCTATACATAATTGAAATATATATGAATACATGAAACAAAATATATATAATTGAAATAAGCCATAAACATATCAGAGCTTGCCTTGGTGCCTCAAGCACTCGCTTAAGACATGTGTGACAAGGCGAGAAAGGTGACTACCTCTGTTTTGAAATGTACTTTGTTTTTGTTTTTAATTTTTTTCTTTTCTCTTTGCTGATTTTTTTCTTTTTTCTCTTGTTGTAGTGTACCTTATTACCTAAATCATTTTGAGGACATGCCATAATTTGAACCTTAAAAGTTTAAAATTTGCTAATTAATTGTCTATGTTACTACTTACTAGTTAGTAATTACTATTCAATAATTCTTACTACTTTATTTAGCTGGACCTGGACATGGACAAACCCTTATGTATTTTATTATGTTGCATATATAAATTATTGAATTCATACTTACAGGAGTTATAGGCTCGTTTATCGTTTCTTGTTCACTCGTTTATCGTTTCGTACTAATGGTCTGGTTGTTATTTAAATCCATGTTCCTTCTATATGTGTAGAAAACAAGTGAGACCAACAAAGAAAATCGTGAAGGTCTAGAATATGTGCACACTATGGGGACAATAAGTTTTGCGAGGATTCGCAAAAAATGGTATTTCAAAGTTTTTTTAGTCTTACTTATTAACCGCATCCTTTCTTTTTGTTCGTTTTTAATGTATTTATCAATATTTTAACTATCATGTCTTTATTATAGGAAAATGAGTTGGGAAGACCTCCAAGTGAAGCTGAAATGTTTATTGAGACCCGTAAAAAGAAGATAAATCCATAAGGAGAGAAAACAATCAATTTGATAGTATGTGCCATATTCCCTAAATATTAATATTCATATATTGCTTTTTAGGTCCTAATTTTCATATAACATGCATAACAACTAAATATAAATTTTGCTAATGCAGGGTGCTTTAGAAGAACTCAAATCTCAAGATGAAGCTGATGATGCATGGGATTTAATCAAGAAAGATGAACATCCTGGACGTGTACGTCTTAAGGGGGAGGGGTGTCACTAAAACCATGCTCCAAAATAAAAATAAAAAGATCATGGATCCCTCTGAGCAAGTTCTAGAATCTGTTGTTCAAACTATATCATAAAAAGTTGAGCAAGAGTAGACAAAAAAGTTTGAAGAGCAGAAGGCAGATTTGGTTCATGGTTTCGCCGAGCTCTTGACTGAAACACTTGGGCAAACAATTGATCCGGCGGCTATTGCAAGACTTATTGCACGCACAAGTTCACCTGAGCAAGGTGGTAGTGCTCGAAATCATGATCATCCTTGCTCATCTGCAAGCAGCCATCAGCCACGAAATGAGGTAGTTTTTTCTTTTGTTATATATTTCTTTTTCTTTTTTGTGTATTATGACAACTTGATTTGGATTGGTTGCTTCTTAGTTCGCCCGAAATGAGGTGTTATATACCTAAATATGATCGTCATGCAATAAGTTATGACTCTAAAGACACACATATAGTCCATTTCATGCAATAAGTTATGACTCTATTGACCTTTATCCTTCTACCATCCGTGTCTCTTCTATTCTACTTGTGCTTACTCTTAATTTCATTATATAAGTCATAGTTTGATCTTGAATATAGGGCCTCCCATTAATTAAACCTCAGTTTTACTAGTACGCAACACATTTATTACAATATGATTTCTTGTCCTCAATAACATCACTTATTTTTTGTCTTGATTTTTTTAGTATTTCAGTTTCTAATTGGCTTGGATTTTACTCCTAAATCAGCCCCCATCATTTTTTTAACATAACATGCGTGTGCATGCATTCCTTTTTCTCTCTCTATTATGTATGTCACTTTCTAGAACTTTATACAATCAAATGCTTTTTTTCCAAAGATAAACTTAGGAATATATTACCCCCCATATTATTCTCTCTCTCCACATGCTGCCCAATCCCATCTCTTGGACAAGACCAAGACCTACACATGGTGTAACTTCTTATTATACTTTCAATTTTCTCTTAGTTTTTCATGCGTTTGGTTTCGTAAATTTCAGGTATGATGCAAGGAATTCCACTTTGGAATGGTCGATTCTTCTTATTCACAACTCTAACTATAGGTAACTTTATGATGTATTTGCTATAATTTTATACTGAGATATGTTGAGAATATCCTGCAAGTGTTTAATTTTATCTCATGTATGGACGTTAACAGTGGATCCATGTACTTTATTATGCCTCCTTCTGATCCATCTTCATTTTGGATTTAAATAAAAAGGTGCAGATTTAAATAATCATACTCCCTTTAAAAGCACGAGTTCAGAAAATCTTTTTTAGACAAATATACCCCTTTATAGTTTGAACTACCATAATAATTAGTTAAAAAAAACTTTGTTTTCTTTCATGCACTAACGTGGCCAAAGATACAATTCCCGATTGAAATTTTGATTAGGAAATAATATTCTTATCTGTAGACTTATTAATGACATAGTATAAATCCCCGATTGAACTTTTGATTAGGAAATCCCAATTAAACTTGATCTTATCCAATTAAAATCCAATGGTTAGTAGATGACCATGTAATTAATGAGTTCCAACTAAACTTGATCTTATCTACGTCCTAATACATCAAAGTCAAGACAATAACTTACTTTAGATGTTAACTGGATATTTCTTATACCCGTAACACAATTTTTTCCGAAAGAAATAAATTCATAACACAAATTCAATCCACCTACACCCGTAATATAATTCAAATCCTAATAAAACTCTAATTATGACTATTATCCTGTAGGTGTAAATTTCTGATTTTTCCGAGAATGAGGGATTTTGTTTGTATTTATAAGAAAGCTTATTACAAACTAAATCAATCTGAATTACAACAGAAGCAGAGGGAAGGCCCTCTTTGTTTAATCGTGGGGACTTTAAGGTAGCTACAGGATGCTTCGCTCGGTGCTCGCGCCGAGTCTGCTTCCCTTGGACGATTCGACCGAGGTTGTTGGAGAGCTTCAGTACTCAGTAGAAGCTCGAGGTGAAGGAGTTTGTCTCTTCTGGCTCGCCGGCGATCGGGGCTCGGAGCTAGGAGATGGCGCTGTAATGCAAGGGTATGTAGAAAGCTTCTTCCTCTCTTGATTGATCAATCGATCGATCCCCTTTTTCCAAGTTGCTAAAAGAAGCCTTTTAATAGGAGAGAGACAGTTTGGCTGTTCCTGAAATTATGGGATGTGACCATACATTGTTCAGAGACATTCTGCTATTCCTCTGTACTGCCAGTGGTCATTCGAGGAGCCACATGTTGCGTCACGTCGCGTAGGAGTGGGAAAGCCCCTCCTCGTACCCGTGACGGCGGTTGCCAGATGCTTGAGTGGATCTGACCAGCTCAGCGAGCGCCGACGGCTCTTGCTCTCGGTTTGGACGAGTGAGGTAAGCAGCATTTATGAGGGTGCCGGCTGATCTGGCAGCTGTCTGCTCACCTGCGCTGTGAGCCACCGAGAGGCCATTTGACGGTCCTGGGGTCCTGTGCCTTCTCTCCTCTCCCCGTGTCTTGGCAGAGGTTGGAGAATGGACGTCGCATGTCTGAGTGAGCTCCAGATAGCTTGCGGCGCACCGACGCTTCGGTTTTCCATTCTGATGGGTGAGATGACCTGCATTTATGAGGGTGCAGGCCGGTCCGGCGCCTGTCTTGCTCGCTTGAATTGCGGGCGGCCGTCTGACGAATCTGGAGCGCTGCGCTCCCTCCCCACGCATCGCGGGAAATAAGGAAGGCTTGTCCCTGGAAATCCGGTTTTCGGCTTACGTAGGTAGACGTGGCCCTCTGTGGGCGGTTTTGGTATACGAGGGTGGATTTTGAGCCCCTGCGAGCGGATGAAGGCGAATTCGTACCCCCGTGAGCGGACTTGGCTCATGAGGGCGGATTTGAACATCTGCGGGCGGATCTGGCTCATGAGGGTGGATTCGCTCCCATGTGACTTGGTGTGTGAGGGCCTATGTGTACCCTCGAACCCGTCTCACGGCTACACTCCATTCTTCATCTAAGTGGATGGCCTTGACTTGCGGGCGAATTTGTTTGTTAGTCCGTCGCGGTAATTTTTACCGTCTACAAGACCCCCTTCAAAGTTTCCAGCCCAAAGCCGACTTACGCGTGGTCTGGAATACTTTGAATAAAAAAATTTTGGGCGGATCAAGTGTTTTAGGATTTTTAGCAAATCCTCAGCTATCAACGGATTTGCTCTGCCTTTACCGATTACCGTTTGAATCGGGCTAGCCATACTATTCCCCTCAGTATGATGAGTTGTCGAGTGGTTTCTCTTAGGCTTAATGCTAAGATTTCTACTCTGACCCCTAGCCGCCTGGGGCGCGAGTCTAAACAAAGTCATTTTGTCGATTTCGCAACGTTGGGCGAATCGCCTGTTTCCCAAGGGTGGGTGAGTCACGCGGGCGAAGCTGGACTTTGATGGAGAAATTTTCGACTGTCTTGCGGATTTCGTTCAAGAGATTTTTCCCTCGGGCGAAAGTAGGCCTAGTGTGAGCAAACCATGTGTCCACCGGCGGTGCTTTGTACCCTTCCAGCTAAGGCAGCGTGGTTTTATCGTGATTTGATAGTTCGATGTCCATTCCGCGCGCCTCGTTTTGATCGTGGCCGTGGTTTTCGAATCTAACCGTCGGATGCAACCGCCAATCTTGGTTCATTCGATGTACCAAGGATGATCTGGGCCATCGATCTCGATCGTGTCCACGTCTCACGTTCGTGGGGGTTTCGCCTTTCAAGGGTGGTCGTGGCCACGTGGGAGGTTAGGTCTTTTTAAACGAGCCCTCTTCTCCCCTCGAGAGCTGTCGTGTTCAAAAATCTCAAAAACTTTTTCAAGGGGATAGAGTGCTGCTTCGTCCTTCAATGGCGCCACGATCCAAGAAGTGTATTGCAAAGGGAAAAGGGCCCGGACGCTTTCCCGACCATCTTTCCGCCGGTACGCCTCTCCGCATGCCGGAGCCGCGTTCAGGTAAGTCGCAAAATCTTCCTGGTGTTGGGTTTAGGGGAATGAGTGTCGCTCATCTTTTTGAAATTCCACCGTCCCTTGGTAGTCTCCCTGATTTGGGGCTAAGTTAGCCCTATTCGCCTTCAGAGGGTGATTTCTGTCCCCTCGGGCGAACTCAATCTTTTAGCGAGAAGAGGGGAGGGGCGAACTTTGCTTTTGACAGGCGAGCTCGGTCCTTCTCTGGAAGAGGGGAGTATTGTCTGTACGGATAGACCTTGTTCGAAACGGGTTTCCCCCTTTCGACAAGCGGATTCGCCCATACCTGTTCGATGGGCGACTTCGCTTTTACAGCGGATTTTGTCTTGACTGACTTCTTGCTCCTTTTCGCAGCAACTTTTTCTGATGAGGCTTTCCCGGAGGGTGTGGCCGTTGGCCACGCCGGGGGTGCGGGTTATACGGCACCTCCTCGGTTTCCCTCTCTGGTTCCGGTACCCGCGTTCACTATTGATAAGCCTCAAGGCTTGGTGAAGAGGGTCTCGGACGGGTATCACCTGACATTGCGCGAGTTGACGACAGATGCGGTGCTGACAGATGATGTCAGGACAGAGCTACCGAAACCTCAATTTCTGTTCGGCGATGCAGCGATAGATCCTTCCGTTCTGCTGCTCAAAGAGAGCAGGTGGTTCCGTACGGTGGAAGGGACTCACTATTATCTCCCTAGTATGCCGAGAGGATTCTCGATCGTCGAGCTGCGGTCTCTCGCGGTCCCTCGTGTGATGAACTGAGACTTGACTCCAACTCAGGACGGGGTCACCTGCGGTGTCTTTACGGGCTCTTCGACTGGGTATGGGGTGGAGAGTTCTTGTAAGCGCATGACGGGTCTGTGCCCTGGCCTGCTGTCCAATGAGCCGCCGGCAGGGGAGACGACGGCGGTAGCGGAGACTTTTCGCCATCGCTTCTTCCGCGTCGGTGGGAAATTTCCTCCAAAGGACTTCAGAGCCCCGGGGTGGGTATATTCGGCGCCTGGTAGCGATACTTGGTGGCCCAAGATCACTGATTATGTTCTGGCCGAGAATTCTGACCTCAAGAATTCAGAGCTGTACGTGGCTATTCAAGCCACTCGGCACGGTTTGCGGATCAATGCTTCCCAGTTCCACAGCATCCTGGAACTGTACTGTGCGGAAAGCGGCACGTTCTTCACCCCCAACGGTGAGCTTGGCATTACCCCCCATGAGATGTACGACGTGTCAGGGCTGCCTCTGGGTGACTTTCCTTATGAGGAGTACGTCCCTGATCAAGACGAGATTGATCAGCTCTCGAACCATTCTCCCTTAGTGGTTGAGACTCTGTGGGAGTTACTCTGTCACTACCACATCTGCCTCGGTACTTTAGGGGCATCGGATCACAAAGGGAAGAAGAAGAGGACTCCGGGCATCAGCCACAAGAATTGGGCTGACTATTTGTTCCCAGGGAATGATGTCAAGGGGAAGCTAGCTCTCCCGCTGGGCGGATGCGACCAATCTGAAGTGGAGGCGAGAACAGCCGAAGAGGGGAGCACCATAACTCTCGAACATGACGAGGGCGGATTTAAATCTGGTACGGTCCTTCACTCGTTCCATCATCAGGCGAAGTCCCCCATATCTGGGAAGGCTCTATTCGCGGGGTACCTCATGTTATGGCTGAAGAGGTGCGTAGTCCCCACTCACTCTTTTGAGGCGATTCCTGTGGAGGTCGTGTATCCCGCGGTCTGCTTAGCCTACGGGAAGTCCTACGTCTTGGTGTCAGCGACGATAGCGTGCATTCACCGGGGGCTCCGCACCTTGACGGCCTAGTTCTGCCGCGTATCGACCATCGATGAGGGGGCAGGAGAGATTATCAGGACCCCTAATCCTAGGATGGGGCTGCCGTATACCTATTTGATGGCATGGTTCGTTTGCCATTGCGAGTGTTTGATGAGCGCCCCTGCGGCTTTTCAAGGAGATAAGTTTGTTCCGTTCGTTGAGTGCTTAGAGAGGTGTTCCTGGAAGTGTAAGGACATTCCTGATGCACGGAAGACGCTCTCCCATTTCGTCCACTACAATTTCCGCCGTTTCTTTCCCTATTTCAGCGGAGGAGGATACGGGGAATCCCTCAAAGATGTGCCGACGGTGGATCATCACACGGTTCTTTCGCGTGGCGCCTTCCGCTGGTTGGTGAACATCCGGCCGGGGTATCACCTCCTACGGACGGGCTCCGTGTGCTATCTTGAGCCGTATGTCCCTTGCAGGTTCGCTCGCCAGCTTGGGTATGACCAACTGTATGTTAGAAACACCAATCCCTATTTGCACTTCGAAGGGGGGTTGGTGGACGGAGCTCGGGGATGGTTCTGGACTCACGCTGGTGGTACCCATGCCCGCTTTGAACTACCTGCAAAGGATCGTGATTTGCATCACACTCTCCTATACTGCAGGTGGTATCGGGGTGCCAGTGCTGATCCCGAAGGCTTTTGGTTTGGCGGCTCATGTTTGGCAGAACAGGGGCATATCCCTAGAAGGCCTCTACGTACTTTGAGACGGAGAGGCCGCCAAACCGTTAGGGAGTGGTTGTCCGAGGACCCTACTGGAGACACCGAAGGTGGTGACATGGGTCCAGACGAATCCGAGGTGCCAGAGACGCGAGCTCCTTCTCCTAGTCTTCCCTTGGATCCCCAAGGTGAGCGTAGGGAGCCTGTCGAGTTGACTCGAGCGGGTGAACGTCTGGAGCAAGCCCGGAGCACGATCGCTGGGCGGATGGGGGTGCCTCTGTTATCTCCAAGCAGCTCGTTGCTCTCGAAACGGCAGCGAGAAGCGGCGGAGAGTTCTAGAGCGGAAGCGGCCAAGAAGGCCCGTAGCGAGGAGACCATGGTGACCACTAGAGCGGCAGCTGGTCAGGACGATACTGTCTCTGGGGCGGGAGCTGCTCAACCTGTCCCTTCTGCCGCGCCGCAGGCGGCTCCGACGATTTCGAAGGGCACGCTTCCTTCATCTGACATGGGGTCACAGGCGGGGGTCTCAGCGACTCCTGCACCTGCACCAGGAGGTAATCTTTCGGCGCGGTACTCTTGTATACTAAGTCGGGTTCGTATTTTCTGACTGTCCATATTGAATTCGTGCAGGTGCAGTCGAGAAAGCGATCCCTATTGTTTCCGGTAAAAGTTGCTGTTTTCATTGATGTTCTCTTTTTTTGAGATCTGTTACAACTTTGAGCGTTACAACAGAGTTTAAATGAAAACAAAAGATTACAACTTAAACGAAAATAAACACGAGAGCCCG
>BQKN01061784.1:0-13514 GCA_022839385.1 Asparagus kiusianus
GAGTCAACATCAGGTGTAGGTACAAAGCAAGTGAAAAGTGAATCAACAATACTAGATGAAATGATAGAACACAATACATCTCATCAACGAAATAAACTGTAGTACATAGTCAAAGTCTGAAATGAAATAAACTGGAGTTCTTACAAGTCTCAAAATACAGCAAGTCTGAGTAAAGGAAATTAAGGCAACACAGCCTTTACAACTCTAGAATAAACTCTCAAATGTCTGAAAAACTCTACAGTGGAGTCCACAGAAAATAATACATAGATAAAGTGAAGCTGAACACTAAAGTAGTCCGCTATCAACCTACGGCTCTCCGTGCTCCTGGCTCGTGACCTGAAAAGGGGGAGGGACAACGAGCGTCAAAGCGCTAGCGAGCAACATCACAACCAACCCCAAGGGATAGGGCTCGTTGTATATGAAAATACAATAATATATGATAGCATTAATTCATCATACAAACAGATATGGGTCTTAGTACTTAGGGAAATACAACACGAGCATAGGTACGTCGAGCGAAATAATCCAAACAAGGAAACCCTTATGTATTTACCTTGTATCTCAAATTGTAGATCCCTAAACACCAAGCCCGAAGTTTAATACATGAACAATAAAGAAAAGATAACAATCCCATTTCTAATAGTAAACACATCTATGTCAAAATCTCGAAGTCGAAATAAGTGTTATGCACAGTTCATGCCACTATCATGTCCAACTACATAAAAATGTCATACTCAAATACCCAAAAGTATATGGTGCTCAAGGTTTAGCAAAAATTGCCCAACACGGGGTCTTTAGTCGCTTATAGTCCAACACGAGGACTTTCATCGCTTATAGTCCAACACGAGGACTTTAGTCGCTTATAGTCCAACACGAGGACTTTAGTCGCTTAGAGTCCAACACGAGGACTTTATATGAACCATGGAGTTACCACTAGTAAAGAAATGTCTATTCAATACTTACACATGTCTCGCTGTACAAATCTTAACTTTGTATCAGGAAAAGATCCTCTTACATATATAACACATGAGTTCAATCTATACGAGTGTATACAGCATGCGATTAAACAGCAACACGAAGAAAACAGGAAATTCTCGGATGAGTCGACTCATGCTCACTGATGAGTCGACTCAAGCCTCATGGGTCGACCCGTGATCAACGACGAGTCGACTGAGCAGAAGGTAAATGGCAACAGGATACAACTTCGTGAGTCGACTCATGATTTTTATGAGTCGACTCATAGCTCATGGGTCGACTCGTAAATTGACGAGTCGACTCAACAGAAGCAAAAAGGAAACATCATAACACTTCGTGAGTCGACTCATGACAGGTCATGAGTCGGCTCAACCTGATGAGTCGACTCATGATGAGTCGTGAGTCGACTCACGGGCTGAAATTTGCATATAATGAACTGGAATTTGATCTAAACGTTCCCCATCTTGATTCTTCTGATATACCACATATTCAACCTTCAATTTTACCCTATTATACAGTAAGAAAAACATATCTATCATGGGAAACGATCTCTTATAGATTAGATCTAACATTTAACCCTAAACATGAATGAGAAACATTAAACCAAAATAAATACTCATGTTTTTATCCTTTAAACAAAATTCCAGATCTGGGTTTTCATTAAAAAAACTGGTTGGTGGGGATTTAAAATCTTAAACACATGATTTCTAGCATTCACCCTACCAAGAGCATTGATTCATACTTGAAAATAAGGCTTAGGCTCAATAAAACTCATTAAAAACGTTTATCAATAAGTAAAAACATAGGGAAGGGTTTGGGTGAGATGCTACTCGCCTCAAATGTGAAGAATAGCAATCCCCTTCGCTGAAATCCAAGATAAAAGCTGAAATCCCCCTTGAAACGCCCCCAAGATCACCAAGAACGAGCTAGGGTATGAAGGAGAGGGAGAGGGGTTAGGGTTCTTGGGAGTTCAGATGAAGAATGAGTGTTTTCGGGTGGGAGAAGTATATATGAGCCCATAAAAACCCGACCCGAAACCCAGCAAACCCGACCCGAAACCACCCAGAAAATCGTCGATGAGTCGACTCATGATATGTCATGAGTCGACTCATGACTCATGGGTCGACTCATAAATTATGAGTCGACTCAGCAGAAAGAAAATGGGAACAGGACTCGATATCATGAGTCGACTTATGACAGGCGCAAGTCGACTCAACCTGATCAGTCGACTCATGATATGTTATGAGTCGACTCATGAACAAAAATCTGCATACATTGATTCTTTTGCACACGATATGCAAACTTACAACTCATCCTCATACCTGAGGCATATACACATGCTCATAAGCTCAAATATCATTTCCCATGCATGACCATGCCACAAAGGTATTTATAATATATATTAATTATCTTTGTTCACTCATATTCACACTTGAAAGTTGTTAAAATCAACGGGGTCTTACATCAAGGTGCTGTAGTATTGTAGGAGTATATGTATTTTAAATCTTAGATTTTAATTTTAAATTATATTAGAGATAAGATTTGAGGGGGACTATTATTATCATTATAATTCAGAAATTAAATCTCTCCTTTATATATAATGAGACATTGGTGGTTCTTCTTAAAGTATTAAAAACTGACATATCATTTATATGCATGACACGTGTGATATCAAAATATAGCCTCCTGTTCTTCTATCCTATCAGAAAATAACACGTGGACATCTAATCATATCTTCACCTAATTAGGAGTTCTCATCAAATTAAATCTATTTATAATTAGAAATTTATAATACTCAAATATATGGTAATCCTAGACAAATTAAAATAATCTATAATTACAAAATTGCGACTACTCTTTTCTAATCTTCTTCATCTAAGAATCCTTATCAAATTATTCATAACTTTAAAATTAATCCTTCTAAAATTAATTTCTATTAATCAAAGACGTCCACTATATTCAAGGGTTTTACAAGATTAGAAAATTATCAACTGCCCCCTTCAAAATCCAAAAACTACAAACAATCCTTTAAGAATCTAAAAATATCAAATAGGCTAATAAAAAATTAGTAAACAATGCCTAAATTTAAAAAATTATAAATAAACACCTAAATATCCAAATATTATAATAGCACTATAAAATTTAGAAAATTATAAATTGTCCCTATTTAAATCCATAAATTATAAACATTTCCTAGAAAATCTAAAAAACATATTAAACAAATCCTTATAAAAAGGTCAAAAATTACAAATAGCCCCCTAAAATTTTATAAATAACCTCTTGAAAATATTAATACCAGCCCCTTGAATGTTTCAGAAATTATAAGTGTCCCATCAAAAATTTTAAAATTAGCCCAAGAAAAGTTGTGAAGATGACAAACATCCTCTTGAAAATTTGGAAATATTAAAAACGACCTCCCTTAAAATTTTACAAACAACCTCTTGAAAGTTTTAAAAATTACAAGCACCTCATGAAAAATCTAAAAATTTCAAATAGCCCAATAAAAGTTATAAAAAAACCCCTTAATATTCAAAACTAAAAATAAACCTCTGAGAAATCTGAGAATTACAAATAGCACTATAGAATTGACAAGATTATAAATTTCTCCCTTAAAAATCCATAAATTACAAATAATTCCTAATAAATCTAAAAATTATAAACAACCCTTTAAAATTTTAAAATTACAAATAGCTAAAATTTCAAAATTATAAATAGCCTCTTGAAGGTTTACAAGTAAACCTATGAAAAATTTATAACCAGCCCATTGAAAGTTTCAAAAATTATGCCCTTGATAATTTTACAGACATCTGTTTAAAAATTTTACACTAACCCCATGAAAGTTGATAAAGTAGCAAACGTTATGCTGAAATTTTCAAAATATTTTAAATCCTTAGAAATTTTATAAAAAACTCTTTAAAAGTTTCTATAATTACAAACACCCATGAAGGATTAACAAAAAGCCTCCTAAAACTTATAATTGCAAATAACATCACAAAAATTTTATAAGATATCATCTGAAAACTTTACAATCCACCCCTTGAAAGTTTTGAAATTACAAAGTACCCTCAAAAGTTTACAAGAAAGACCCAAAAATTTCTAAAATTACAAATGGTCCCTAATTTAACGTATTATATTATAATATAACACTGGTACGGGGAATGCATGAGGTGGTAGGGTATCATGGTCAAGGTAAATCTTGTGTGCTTAATACTAGGAGATGGTGAAACTTCCCACTACTCATTCTGTAGATTAGAGGAAAGTCTTAATCTCATTCGTGTTATAAACTCAAGCAACCAGAACATGAGCATTGATTGAAATTTCGAGGCATTGAAACTCCAACAAATTTTAAAGGAAGGGGTCCATGTAGCTGCTGCGCCCGCCCACTGAGCAGCAGGTTCGGTTAGTTATTAAAAAAGCATATATTTTTATTTAGATTTGTAAAGGAGATCGATCGTTATATTTAATTACACTTTTATACACTCATTATCTATTTTAGTTGAATAAATATATCTGTGAATAATATTTTTTATCTTAATTTGCAAGTAATGAAGAATTATCGAGTAGCAGCTTAAAGGAATCAAAATACCTCATTTTGAAGCCCATATTAAAGCCTAGAGGAAGCCCATAAAGCATAAAAGCCAAAAGAAATCAAGTCAACAAGTCAAATAGAAGAAAGCAAAATCTGTTACAGACAAATCAATGAGCTAATCAAGAGCTAATCTATTAGAGATTAGCTAATCGATTAGATCATAATATACATGTATCAATGGCTAATTTTGATTTTTTGGAGCTCAAGCTTGATCCATGGGCTATTTTTGATTGTTTAGGCTATAAATAGGATGAAGAGTGAGGGGTTTTGATGTCTATAGAATTTTTTTGAAACTTCTTTTTGTATAGAAGAACCACCCCTCAATTAAGAAGACCTTTTAAAATTGTAAACATTTTATTTATAATAAATAAAAAGTTCTTCCTTTATAATTTTTTTCTTTTGATGATAATGATGAAAATGAAGATTTACTTTACAAGGGGCCAACCCCTTGTAATGTAAGTTTTCATTTTCCTCTTTTATTTTTTTTAAAAATGCATTTTTAGAATTTTATTTTTACTTCATGCTTGGTAGATTAGACTTATTGCTTTGTAATATAGATTTATTTCATGTTTTGTAGGTTAAATTTATGTTCTTGTTCCTTAATTACTTTATTGTATAGGAATTTTTTTAATTAATAGCTTTGTAATTTATATTTACTTTCTTATCTTTAATTCTTTCTAGTATTATTTTTTCTTTATTTTTATTTTGTAATATGAGTAGCTTATTCTCGTAGGAAATCTAGGATTAGGTGAAACTAGTCTAGTTTCCTTTTGATTTTTGAATTATTCTCTTTGTGGTTAAAATGACGATTCATAGAATAATCATTTAGAGAACTAATTTGCAGAAAGAGAGTTTGATAGTCTGTACTTTCCTTGAGTGGTTTGATAGGTTATGTTTATTCAATTATATGGTTACTATCTAGTTATTTATTTCTTTTCATGAGTGGTGATATTGCTTGGATGTGTAATTGATAGGTTATTCTTGTTTTGAATAAGTACTTGATAGTCTATGCTTAAGAATTTTAAAAGTAATGAGAGAATTAAAAGAGAATAATTCTTAATTCTAGATTGAAATTAACTTGTAGATTCAATCCTAGATTTCTAGATTTCTATTCTCGATCGTCTCCTGATTTCCTCCATCTTTTTAATTATTTCTTATTTTAATTTCTTGTTTTAAGTCTCTTCTTTGTTTTTTTTTCTACTTGTCTTCTCTTTCTCTTTTTCTTCCCTCCTTTTTTGCCTATCATTTTTGTGCCAAAACCCTCTACACAAAATACACCGCTCTTATTTTTTGTTCCTATACATTTTAAGAATTCTTTAGATAAGTATTTCTAATACTCTTTCTTTCCCATTGATCAATATCTATAAATACTATAACTTGATTGTTATGAACTTGTAACTTATTGTATTTTTATTTCCATCAAGCTTTTAGTGTTGTTACAGGGGAAGATATCTATAATTAGGATTTTTTTATTTTGGTTCTTTGATTTATGTGTTTCATAATGAAGAATTAAACTAAAAGAAGATTAAAGATTGAAGAAGAAGACGTGCTTCAAGAGGGGAGCACCCCTTGAAAATATGGGTTCTCTTTCTTGTGATTTTTAATTCCCCCATGTAGTTAGATTTTCACAATTAGAGACAATTACAAACTAATAAAAATAAAAAATTTCTCTTGTTGACCATAATAAAATTCACCCTCCACTTGAATAACTATTAAATAAGATAATAAATTCAAACAAGATATCTCTTTCTCATATTTATTTGTTTGCTGGTCCTAATTAAAAAATAAATAAATATTTTTTGTACCCTCTTTAATTAGTTGCTTTTAACTCTTAGGGTTGCATTGCATACAATTAGTATGAAATTACTAAAAGTGATTTGAGCATTTTGATATGAGCACTCACTTAAAAGTACTCTTAAGAGAAAAACTCCTAATCAAGATAAGGTGAGGGATATCATTATTAATTATTTAGTGCACAAATAATTAATTTCTCACTACACAAACTCCAGCCTTCTAAACTTAATAGATGTTAGCCCCTAAGGATTTGAGTTTAATAGGAAATAAGAAATTCTTAAGTGAACTGGTTAAGTTTATTTGACTTTGTTGGTGTCTAAGATAAGATTTAGGAGTTGTGTATAGCACTCTGTAAGAAAATAAGTACTTAATCGGTTATTGACCTTGCTTTAGTACTATCCTTACCTGACTAACTAATTAAGTAAACTTGGATATTTTCTCTAAAGAAGTTATTGGTTAGGAGCTAGTCTCGTTGAGCTTGGTTTAACCCTCAATTAAGGATTATTATTTTAAGTGATTGATCTTGATTTGTTAGTTAGATTTTCTTTTTATTTTATTGTTCTTTTCTCTCTCTTACTTTTTTACTTTTTATATAAAATAATATAAAAACAAACTAAAAGAATTTAATTAACATTTGTTTCTCTTGTTAGATATTTTCCTTAGTTTTTTAGTAATTTAAAAAATTAAAAAAAGACTTTCATTAGTAAATGTAAGTTTAGATTAGGGATAATACACATCACTTAGTACGTGTTGAATATGTTTTAAAAACTAAAAAATGGCAAATTCAAATCTACCCATTCCTAAGCGTATGTGTTATCTTATCTGGAATGCAATCTCACATTGCCTTAGATTTCTTAAAGTGATTGGTAGTAATTATGAGCTTAGACCTCATTTCATAAACATGTTCCTAAAATTCTAAGGAAATAAATCTGAAAATGCATAGATTTTTATATTTGAATTTGAAGAAGTGTGCTTAATTATTAATATTAGAAAGTTATCTGATGATACAATTAAGCTTATATCTCATTTTCTCTTAAAGAGAAAGTCAAGAAATGACTATATAGCTTGTCCATAAATTTTATTTCAACATGGAATGAATTTTTGACCATTTTTCAAAAAAAATTACAATCTACAAACTGTAAAGCTTAAAAACAGTGTGCAGTGTTGCAAAATAATTTTAGGTGAGTCATTCTAGAAGTATTTTGATAGGTTAAAGGATAATTTCCTCCAATGTCCTCATCACAGTTTAAAAAAGTTATGTTAAATTATCTATGATGGATTAAATTATCTTTATAGACATCTTTAGAATCTTGGTATTAAGGGAATTTTATAAAGAAAAATGCTAATGAATCCTAGAAATTCTTAGAGAATTTGTCTAAAAAACTATGCAATGGAAACACTGTGATGAAAGGGTTTCATCAGTTCCTCTAACCAAAGCCAGTATTCTTGTCTTAGAGATAGATATAGCCTCTAAAGAAAAAATAGTTACAATGCTACATAAGTTAGAAGCCCTGAAAACAAAAGAACGATCCCCAACTCAAATTAATTAAATTTCTAATTCAGGATGTCATAATTGCGTATCTCAAACCCCTGTTTCAGAGGAATATCCTCTCTTTCGAAACAATCAGCCACTAGAGTAGATGAATGATACATTCTAACATTTCAAAATGATTCGTTTTCTATATTCTATAATTAAAATTGGATAAATCATCTAAATTTTGTATGGAATCAGAAAATTTTCTCTAAAAATCAAAATTTTACTTCACTTCGAGCTCAATTTTTTTCTTAGAGGAAACATAGTTCCTTTTAATGTTCCGAATAATTTTTCACAACCAAATCCTACATATCAGAATCATCTCATCAAAATCAACCCATAAATCCTATTCCACCAAATTTTGTACTTGAGAAAAGATTCAGTATCCTAGAGAAGGTTTTAGAAGCCATGATCAAAACTTCTACATATACCACCAACATGTTAACTCGTTCACCTAACATCTTAAATTCTTTCATGCAAACAACCGGTCAATTATTCAATCCTAACACCTAAGCTATAGTTACGTTAGAAATCTAACTTGGTCAACTAGCTAGTACTTGAGTGAAGTGAGAAGGAAAAATTTTCGAGTCAATCTATTGCAAACCCTAAGAACACTAGATCAAGTTCAACCTACCCAGCTCAAGTGAATGCAATCCATACATTATATCTAGGAAAACAGATAGATAATTAAGTTATAATACCTCTAGATCAAACTCTATCTTCTTCTCCTCCTCCTATTCAAAATGTTGAATTTGAGTAAACTCTTTCTCCTTCTGATAACTCTATTTAGTAGTCATCCCCTTTCAATGACCAAGAAGTCAAAACTAAACCTGAGCTCAATCTCGAAAGGTTTAAGCACATTTCTTCCTTTTTAGGTAGACTCGGGCCTTGGAAAAACTTTCCCCGAGTAGAAAAAATTCAAAAAACCTTCAAGTAGGTTAAGTGTTAGACCCTAGAGGGGGGTGATTAGGGTCTTATGCTAATCTAATCCGATTAAATACCAATTAAAACTAATTAACAAGTATATTCTTGCAAGATAGATATACAACTAATAAAGAGCAAGAATATGCAATATACACAATGAGATATATCCTATATGATAGGAGTATATGCAAGGGTATATAAACAACACAAGGGTAAATAATCTAAACAAGATAGTGGATGATATAGAAATGAGCAATGCACAATGGCGATATGAGATATGAAGATAAATATGAATGAACGCCAAAGCACACTCAAACAAGCGATATGATCACGGAGTTCGGACCTTCCGTCCTACGTCTCCGCTCCCCACTCCCGGGGAGAAATCCACTAACACAATCCGGTTTGGAAGCCGGAACTTCTTCTACACACTCGGTTTTCTAGCTAACCGAAAACTCTATAACTCACACTCTTGCAATCACACTCTACACCAACTAAGTGTTGGACCTAGCCATGTCTCCCTCAAGTGCTCGGTTACAACCTCTCCCTAGGCACGTCAACCGACGCCACTCCTCTTGGGACGATCCCCGACTCTCACCACACACTCCTCACTCGGTGTACAAGTGTATTACAAAGTGATCTCATAATTAAGCACAGATACAATAAGTTATTGTTCTCTAATATGGATGAGAACTCTATGAAGGCTCACACTCAATTGTTACAATCACTCACCAGCCAACTATACTATGTATGAAAGATACAATAAGCTCAAATGTGGGTGTGTGTAAACAATGAGTGAAATCAAAATTAAAACTAAACTCAATTAAAATCTAGCATATAGAAATTATAAACAAAATAACAAATAGCTAGAAATGAGTTTAGAGATTCTTCTCTGAATAACAAGATGGAGAGATGGAGATTGAAGCCCAAACAAGAAGATAATCTCCTCCACTTGTGAAAACCAAACCAGCTTTAAACCAAACCCTTAAACAAACCATAAACCCTTATTAAAACTTTCTTAAACTTGTTTAAAATACTCTCATCATCTTTTTTTAAAAGACATCAGTAATGGGGTATATATACCCACTAGAAATCTCAGCCAAAAACACCCAAGAAAAAGACAAAAAAGCCCCAGACAGATCAGCTCAGAAATAGCCGTTAGGAACCAACGGCTCTTTTGTCGGTCGACCGGAAATCTCGTCGGTCGACCGATGGAAAGAATTCGGTCGACCGACGGAAAATCCGGTCGACCGCGAGCAGATCTGAAAACAACAAAACAAACAGAGACTTCGTCGGTCGACCGCACCGGTCGACCGATGGGAGCTCTCAGTCGACCGGACCGGTCGACCGACAGACTCTCTGTCGCCCAATGAACAAATGAATACAGGATCGGTCGACCGGTGCGGTCGACCGAAATCTGACATTCCAGAAAACTGTTTTGCTGATTTTAAAACTCTGTTTAAAAATATCAAATAAATTCCAAAAAATGTAAAACTTTGGGGAATGATTGTAGACATGATAATAAACATGCTACAGTGACTGGTTATCAAAAAGGACCTCCCAAATAAAAAATATCATCATTTTACAAAATAGTCCAAAACATGAAAATATGAGATACTTGAATTTTGATGTTTTGACATAAACTAACTTTTGAAACTTTGTGAAATGTTTTTATAGACTTAGTAAAACATGTATAAACTGATATTGAAGTCTACAAACTAAGAATACAATATTTTCACAAAATTGCATATTCTATGCAATAAATACCAAAACACAATAGTAAATATGAAATATATGATTTCATATTATAAACATGAAAACCCAAAAGTATGTATGTATATATATAAAACTATATATATTCATAGAAACCAAAACTTGTTTATATATATATATATATAACTATATATATATACGAAGAAACCAAGAAATGTGTGTGTATAGATATTTGAGCTTAGAGTACTTAACACACATAATATAAACTCCTAAACTACATTACCCAAGTAATCTTGATCTTCATTGTAGCTCAACTTGGTACACGTTGCGGATGAAGCTTGAACTTGATCTTTAACTTGAATTGTATGTTGCTTCACTCCACAGTTCCGCCAACCTCCATTTGATATGTTCGTTAAGGCTCGATTCCATCCATCCTCCAATTATGTTGTTTGTCTACAATAAGTACGAAAACACAAATACTAGACAAACAACATTAGTGGTAAATTGTTTGTTAAACATCATCAAAACAAGAAGGCCAACATTAAGATCTATATTTCTCACTTATATGTCATCTAACAAATATCATCGTATGAAATTTTTTTTAAGGATTTATACTCTAAAAAAAGAACCACCAATATTTTCAAGAAAGTCTTTTTCACTTCCTATATCAGTGACATTGCTCTCAAAGCCCATTTAGTGATAAGACACTTCTAGACTTAGGAGCTAGTGTGAATCTTCTTCTCTATTCAGTCTATCAACAACTAGGGGTAAGTGAATTAAAATTAACTAGATATACTCTCCAGTTAGCTGATATATCTGTAGAGACACCCAAAGGATAGATTGAGAGTGTTATGTAGGATCTGAAATAGTTACACTAGAACACTAGATGGGGGGTGAATAGTATTCATTTAAAATTTATACAAAGTAGATAATAAATTGCAATAAAGAATGACAACAATCTCAGAAAATCATAATCACAAACAAGAGATTTTATAATGGTTCCACCAATCCGGTGTACATCCAGTCCCTAAGCAAATTCCACTTGAGATTTCCAATATAATTTGAACCAAGTACAAAATTAAAACAAAACCTGACCAATTTGTAAGTCCCTACAAATTGCAACACCAATTGATAAAACTTTGCCAATTGCACACCAATCTCTAGACCAAGAGATTAACCTCTCTCAAACCGAGAGAACTTTCCTTGAATCAAACAACTCAATTCCTATAAGCCTTGATTTGTAGTGTTGTGTAGCAGTGGCTTAGGAATAATTTTAACCTCTGAAAATTACCTAAATAATATGTAATTTGAATGAGGATGAAAGGCAACTACAGAAACAATCTTTTCAACAAAATCTGAATTTTTGATTCTTGAAACATGCACAAAGAACAAAGCTTATGGGTATGTATTCATGGTACATTTTTCTGAACAAATAACCTTTTTATAGCCCTTGAAAGACAAATTTTTAAACTTTAAAAACGTTTAAAAATGGCTATAAACTGTCACTAATTCAAACTTAGAATTCTAGAAAAACTGTATCTGTAGTCGACTACAGGACAAAGTAGTCGACTACACTGAGTCTCAACAGACTTTGTGATGTCAGAAAATTTCTTAGTAGTCGACTATAATGGTCATTAGTCGACTACACTGTAATTAGGCAGAAACTTGAAAACAGATTTTGCCTTTAGTAGTCCACTATAAAGTTGATTAGTACACTACACTGTAAAATTACAGAAACTTGAGAAGTTATTTTTGCCTCTTGTAGTCGACTATAAAGTAGATTAGTTGACTACACTATAAATTGATAGAAACTTATATTTCAGTCATAGGCTTGAGTAGTCGACTACTATTCTAATTAGCCGACTACTAAGGGTTAAAAATAATATGAATTAAATGTTTTGACACTCAATTATTAACTATAAACTCTAATGGTTAACATAGGGGATTTCTATAGTTAACCAACATACTAAGCCTGTGTTAGTGTGTTCTAATCTCTATGTGTGTGTGAGAGAGTGATCAAGGCTTGTACAATGGTCTAGACCCACTGGTGTGTGACTTCAGACCTCAAATCTCTAATTTGGCACTTCACTCGGATTTTACCCAATGGTCTGGACCCACTGGTATTGAATCTATAAAAAATAGTGCCTATGGAAGCTAGCTTGCTGGTGGGGATTCTGAGATTATACATCAATCGGAGTGGCATGATGCTGACAGCGGAACCTAGATCAACTTGGATCCGTTTGACAACGCTAGATCCGATGTATCCAGTGAAATACAAAGGTCTGTCATGGTATGAGTTCCTTGTTTATTACATGTCATCTTTGGTAAATGTGATACAAGGGAATTGCTTGGCCGCCAAATTACAATGTTAAACTGGCGGCTCTGGTTCTTCGAGGGCTGGCTTGATCTGAGTGAGGAATAGAACAGAATCAACCAAGGCTTCTTGTAGAGCCTCCCTAGTGTCTTTAGAAAGACGTAGTAACTCATATAAAGTTATCCCCGCTGGGATATTAGCTAGTTATGTCATAACATCGAAGCGGTATGTAATGTTTGAGATTTTTGGTTTATCTCTTACAATCGGTCGATTAAAACGAGAATGCTTCAGAATCTGAACCTCTTTGTGTTGGGTTTGTAATGACCATGAATTTTAAATACTAGTTAAAATAATTTTTCTGGTATTTTAAATATTCAATTATTATTTTTAAAAGAGAATTTGTATTTTCTCGATTTCTAGAATTTTCCATGATTTAAAAATCTGATTTTATATCTATTTAATGATTTTTATAATTATAAATTAAATTGTTGTAGTGAAATTTTTTAAATTAATATTGGTTATTTAATTATTATTATTATTATTATTATTATTATTGTAATTAATATTGATTTTTCCCTAATTATTTCTAAGTATTCCCTAATTATTTCTTAATTAGTCCGTAATTATTTCCCTAAACCCTAATTATAAATCTCCCTCTCTCTCTCTCTCTCTCT
>BQKN01061784.1:13524-30444 GCA_022839385.1 Asparagus kiusianus
TTCCCTAAACCCTAATTATAAATCTCCCTCTCTCTCTCTCTCTCTCTCTTCGTTCACAACCGCCACTTTCTCTCTCTCGTTCTCTCTCTTCTCCATCCCTTAATCGCCCTCTGCAGCCTATCAGCAACTCGCCGCCATCAACCCCACTTCCGAGCTCCCGTCCTCCGCCTCCACTCCAAGCTCCGGCCTCCGACCGCCAGATCCTACCGCTATCACTGCCTCCAGCTCCCTCCTACCGTATCACCACCTCCACCCTCTCCAGATCCTCACCGCCCTCCAGCCCGAACCGCCTCCTTGCCTCAGCGTTGCCACCAAACCCAGCCTTCTCACACACGCTCCTCCTCTGCTCAACCACCTCTCAGCCGCTCCTCCTCCGCCAGCCTCAAGCCGACCAGTCCCTCCCCCAGATCTCCTCTAGATCCGTCGCCCCGAGGTTGCCGCCCATCCTCCCTACTCACCGCTACCCTGAGAGATCCCCGCCGTCCCCGAGCTCCACCTCCAGCTCCTCCCCATCTTAGTCGCTCTCCGCGAAAGCCTCCCTTAGCTCGCACCCAGATCCCCTAGCGCCGTAGCCTCGCAATCCCCTCTCCCTCCAACAGTCCTCTCTCGCCTCTCCCCTCGCCGTTATAGCCTCCACCGACGCCTAAGGTCAGATTCGCACCGCCGACGCAGCATACAGCCCGCTTGTCGCCGTGGACTCGCACCTCAGCATCGATTCGTTTGATAAAACCCCAAGGCAAGATCCACAAACTCGATTATCATTTATTTTAATTTTTAGATTATCATAAAAATTATTAGGTGCAAGATCCCTATTTTTTATTTATTATTTCGTACAATTTTTAGATTTATTAATTGTACGCAAGATTCCGATTCTAGATTAGTTTATTGCAATTCTTATATTTGTCGTGTGAATTTACATTTTTAATCATTATTTATTAGAATGTTAGATATGTTAATAATTATTTGCATGGACTTTTTAATGAAATTGTGAATTATTTGCTTATGTTAATTTGTGATATAATTATCTGCTTGGATTTGATGAAATATATTAAATAAACATGATTTTATGATAAATAGTATTTTTAGAAATAATTATAATAAGTTACAGAGTTTATTTTGACAACGAGATTATTTTAGAATAATTATAATATTTTTAGAATTTATTTGGTGGAAGGAAATCATTTTCAAATAATAAATATGTTTTAAAAGAGTTTATTTTGGAAAAATAGACTAATTTGAATTAATGATAATTTATCTTGTAAAAAAGATTATTTTGAATTTATGAATTTACTATTTTAAGAGATTATTTTTAGAATAATTATGGTGAGAGATAATTTGAAAGAAATTTATTTTGCAAAAAAGATTATTTATTTTGAATTAATTTAGTTTATGAACGTGTGATGGATGGTTGTTGACCGCGGCATTTTATGTGCAAATCATTTGCCGATTCCATGATTCTTATTTTAATTACGTGTTATACCATGTTTTATTGCATAGAATTAGCTACATTTATTGTTCCTTGTTGTGTTTGAAAACCACTAGTAGTTCATGACTTAGTGTCTATGTTCGTCATGAACAAGATTTAGTGACATGTGTGTGTGCGTTGACTAAATTTAGGAGGTGGACTAGAGATCTAGTTCAGGTTATGATTGTTGACTTAGATAAGCGAGAAGAGTTGGGATGAGAAAGTCTTGGTTCATATAATTGGATGTGGCTGTTGACGTATCTTCCAAGCTCGCACCAGTGAATTCGTGTAGTCACTTTGGTCAGTGAATTTGTGTAGTCACCTGAGTTCTGCTTGAGTTCGGACCATGCTGAAATCGAATTGCGTGTAGTCCTTAGGCTGATTCGTGTAGCGGTATTGGATACACGTAGACGATTTGAAAACAGTCATTTATCCGAGAATATGAATGTTGACTCTATATGAGATATGGACCTGTGATCTATTTTAGGATGGCTAGTATTGGACCCTGTTATTGTATGTTGTTGACCTTATGATTATCATGATTTAGTAGTGGATTGCATGTTGATTTTGTTAGATTTCCAATTGCATGTTTCTTTGTCATTTCTGTTGTTACATCGATTATCGCATTGGTCATTCGACCGTTTCTATTTTCTTTTGTAGGGTCTTGTCGTGTGCCATGCACGCTAACGTACACCTGTTTTCTTTGGTGTACGTCAGATTTAGAGGACGGACAGGTCCAGTATGGAGATGCATTACAGCCGGAGTGTTTTCCAGATGGAGCAGAAGAATAAGCTGGAGCTCTGTCATTTCTTTTCTGTAGTTGATGATGGATATTGGATTACTTATGTAGTACTTATCTTTTAGCTTTTTGAGAGATTTAGTTATTTTTACGGTACTTCCTTTTATTCTGTTGGACTATGTATTTTCATATTTTTAGTTGGATTGTTCCATAATAAGGGCATGTTTGACCCAAACTTTGTGTCTCGGATGATATTCCATTTATGATATGACTCTTTTCTATTCTGAGTTGTTTATTATATTCTTGTTAATTATGATCGGGGACATGTGCCTTCGCTTTATATTGCTTGACGCTTAGCGTATTAGATCGAGTAGAAGGTCTAGTACATTTCTCCTCAGTCTAATGCGTCGCAGGCTTGTTCACGTTTCGATGTCCTGGTATTTTGGGAAGCGGGGCGTGATAGGATTCCTTCTCCTTTTACTTGTTAGTTGGTTGTTGCTGGGGTTTCTCAGTGGGTGCAGAGGGAGTTGTAACCACACCTAGCTCAGCCAATGTTTTAGTATTTAGATCAGAGGCTTCTGGATACTTGTATTGGTGTTCGTTCCCGTTCCTAGTAGCAAAGACTTCATGCTCATCTTTAGAAAGTGAGAAGGTAGGTATGCCTTCGTCATCCTTCTCAGGGATTGTTGTGGTGGGATAACAGAATTTGCCCTTACCCTTGTATTTCTTCTTAGAAGGGGATTCCGTCCACTATTCGTCTTCAAGCAGATCAGGATGGACCTAAAGAATTTCGTCGTTCGGGGCCGTATGTGGCACAAGTTACTTCTGGCACTGTCCGTAAGGATCATGGTTGACAGTCTTCACTTCCACCTTCATTATGGATTCTGTTGAAACCTTGTTAAGGGGACAAAGCCAAAACTGATAGTCACTGCATTCGCGCCCACCTTCTTCTCCTTGGGCTACTTAGCGGTGATGATCCCAACGTCGATCAAAGCTTGGATCAAGTCCTTGAGAACATAGCATGTCTTAGTGGGATGATGGACCTGCCTATGGAATGCACAATATCTCGGATTCATGATCTTCTTTGGCTCACTCCTGATTGGTAATTGGAGGCAACTTGATTTTGTTATTCTCCAGGTGGTACTTGAAGATAGCAGGGACTTCATCTTCCTTGAAGGAGTAAGAATTTTGGTTCAGAATTCTTCTGCTATCTTTGAGGTCGATGTTGTCATTAAGACGGCGGCTTCTGTAGCGCTTGTTGTTATGGTTATAGTTGGATTGTTTGATTTACATCTACCGCAGTTGCCAGCGCCTTCTCTCTACCACGAGGAATGAAGTTTTGCTTCGGAGGATGTGCCTCCGGTTGGCCACTTTCTGCCTTCTTCCTATTGAGAAAGCGTTCGGCTTGCTCTTTGTGCACCTTCAGCTCTATCCATGTTTTGGATGGCGCTACCCCCATGGCTTCTGACATGTCTAAAGAAAGGTTATTATGACACGTCTGGAGAATAAACTCCTCTGTGACTGGATCTCAGCAATTTATTTTCTTATTCCGGAAGCACTTGACGAAGTTGTCGACCGACTCTCCGTTTTTCTGCTTCTCATTGAAAGACGGAACATTGTTTGATACTTCTCATCGAACAATATTGAGAAACATGCTCTCCATGTTGTCCTAGCTATTGATACATCTTAACTTAAGACGGCGGTACCAATCGAAAGCAGTCACACAAAGGGTGACGACGACTGACCGGACCATCAAAGATTCGTTGTTAGAGATCACACCTAGGTGGGACTTAAAGTAAATTAGGTGCTGAGTGGGCAAGCCTATACCATCGAACAACGTGAAGTTAATTAAGTTGAACTTTGCCGGATACGGAATTGACTTCCACTCCTTTGGGTATGGACATGGAATGTATAAAATCCAAAAAAATTGAATATTTTGTGATAAATAATAATAAATTTGTTATACTTTGATAAATAACATATTGAGATGTTTAAGTATGCTAGGAATTTATTCGAGATCAATTCAATGTATATATGTATATATGAGTGCAAATGCACAAAACATGCATGATGTATAAATCTGGAAAATAATGACTAGTGGAGAGATTTTGTATTTTACACACTGATACAATGTGAATATAGAAAAACTTAAAAGACCAAATTTGTAGGTCTATTCAGCAGCTTTCTAAAAAAACCTTTAATCACCTCATTCCGAGATCGGATGCGAAATTTACAGCTAAAATACCAAAGAGTATGTTTCTAGTCAAACTGAGTTTCCAGTTTCGGGTTTCGGGTTTCGGGTTTTGAGCTGTATTTATTCGGGTTTGCTACCATATATATACATGTTATTACATGAAAAATACATCTTTTCTTCTGTTTTCTAAACCCTAGCAGCCCCCTCCTTCTCTCCCAAACCATAAACCCCTTTCTTTGGCGATTTTGGGAGGATTTCGGAGGAACAAAGGCCGGATTTATCGGCGTTAGACAAAGGAGGATCGTTCTCACACATTTTTGGGAGTTCATCAATATCCCTCAGACGAGTTTCACCTCGCCCAATCCTACACCCACGTTTTAAATGATTTTCATGAGTTTTCTTGTGGTTTTGTGAGCCTAAAACACTATTTTATGCATAAAGATAGATCTTTATAGTGTATGATGCAAAAAAATAAGTTTTTAGTTTATAAAAGATCACCAACGAATTTCTTATTGATGATCTAGATCTAAAAATATTTTTAACATGAGTTTTGAATGCAAAAAATTTTTATATGTTTCAACATGTTTACACGTATTCAATAAATGTTTTCGATTTATCTAAAGTGATTAGATCTTATCTCATATGCCTTAGAAATGCTATTGTTGATGTAGGGTTTTTAGTGTTCAGGATTGTCAAATAAGAGTTTTTGAATCAACACCCATATAATAGATAACCTGTAGGAGGTCTTCTGCTCTTGCGCGGTGGACCGTGGTGGACGCATCGGTCACCCATCGGAAGCACAGCAGAAGCAGAAAACTTTCTGCTTCATGAGCAGTCGACCACAGTGGGCACGACGGTAGACCGCTGGATGTGTAGCTGAGCAGAGACTCTTTGCTCTCTACGCGGTCGACCGTCATGGCCACGGCGGTCGACTGCTGGACTTGTTTGTTCATGTGCATGTTGTTTACATGCATTTGTGTGATCGACGAGTTGTCTGGGTTACCTGGTATTTTAATACACTGTGAACTGTGTATTCTACACGTGAGTTGATTATGGACATGAGTTTAAGATTCACTCACCGAGGCACGAGTGTGAATAATATATATGCATTTTTACTTACATCATTTATTTGTATTACGCTCATCATATGCAGTCCTCGTGTTGTACATTTACCTATTACGACCCATGTGTTGGACCTTAATCATATGCAGTCCTCGTGTTGGACATTTACCAATTGTGACTCATGTGTTAGACCTTAATTATATGTCATCCTCGTGTTGGACATTTATCAATTGCATTCCATGTGTTCGACATTCATCATATATAGTCCATGTGTTGGACACTTATTCGAGTTATCTTATCTAATATGTAGTAGGTGAAGTCCATGTGTTGGACACGTATCTGATATCTGTCAGGACACCTTTGATATGGTTTGAGATGGAGTTTGTCTTTTCTTATTGCTCCATGTAGTAGCTTTTGAATTTGGTATTTAGCTATTCATAATTTGAGCTAACGGGATATTCGACATACCTATGCTCATGTTGTGGATTTCTAAGTATCAACATCCATTTATTTAAGAGTAGATGATTGCTTATCTATATGTATTAACAAGTATTTTCTTATATACTCCTAGCCCTTCCCCCTGGGCTTGGTTGAGATGCTACTCACTAATGCTTGACGCTCGTTGTTTTTCCCCTTTCAGGTAACGAGCCAGGTGCACAGAGAGCCGTAGGTTGATGGAGTTGCACACTAGTGTTTATCTATTTATTTTGTTAGCATTTTATGTTAGAACTCCACAGCAGATGTTAATTATAAACATTTGAGTTTATTATTCTAGTTTGTAAAGGCAATGGGCCTTAATGTCATTTCATTAGACTTCCTATGTTTAGACACTTGTATTCATTTAAGATATTTTCCTCTTAGAGATTTGTCTATTTATTTCAGTAGTGCTTATTTCTTTAGAGCATATCTATTATTTAGTGTTTCTTCTGCATACTTTCTTTTGTCTATTTTGTATCTACACCTATTGTTGATTCTACAAGATAGATAGTAATTGTGATGGTGAAACGTGTTATTGCACGGTGTAGTGCATGGCACGTTTGACATTCTTGGTTTTACCTTGGACTACAGCCTTGTGTGAACCCAGGGGCATCACAGTTGGTATCAGAGCTTTAGTTCCAGTATCCTTAGGATCATCCTATGTCGAGTCGTAGAGTTAGAATAGACTTTCTTAAGATTCATGTATAGAGTCCGCTAGGAATTTTCTAGAATGAGTGAGGACGTTATCTATGCGTGTTCAAAAATTTCAAATATTTTTTTTGTAAGACTATAATACTTTGATATTAAAAGTATTTACATGAATGATATATGATACGTAGTTCTTATTTTTACGAGTATCATTTATGTTTTGTATTAGGTCTTATAAACTTCCTTCTATATGCTTAGATGGCCGGACGCGGTGTACGTCGTACCCGGAGAGCTGGATAGGCAGAGCCATAGCAAGCTCCACCAGAGCCATAGTAGGATCCACCCGAGTCACAGCAAGCTCCCCAGTACTTGATAGATCTCATGGCTCCTATAGCTTCTAGGATAGCAGCGATTGAGGAGCTTGTGCCGAACCACATTGCACCACCACCAATAGTCCCGCCACCGGTGATACCAGCTATTCCCATTGTGAGGAATTTCTTAGAGGTCACATCCGGACTCACCCCACCAGCAGTTGCTAATAGAGCCGCAGAGCAAGTGGCTTGGCTTCGCCTAGTAGAGAGGTACCAAAAGATGAGGACATCGGAGTTTTAGGGGTTATCAGACTCTCTTGCAGCTAATAAATGGAAGGAAGATGTGGGTAACACCCTTGATATACTAAATGTGACTTCAGCTCAGAAGCAGAGGCTAGCATCTGACAGCCTCAAAGGGGACGCTGGGAGATGGTACCGACTTTAGTTCACTCCAGAGCAGCGGATGACCCTCACCTGGGAAGATTTCGTGTACTTTTTCGATGAGCAGTATATCTCTTCTGCGGCACGGGATAGGAAAGAGCTTGAGTTGTCCAGATTATCTCAGGGAGACATGTCAGTAGTTGATTACAAGAGACAATTTATGAGCCTACTTCACTTTATAGGCATATGGTAGACCGGAGAACGCCAGACACAGATGTTTCTAGCAGGACTTCGCCCTAGCCTTCGTCGATACCTTATTTCTAGGAGATTCTACTCAGTTCGAGAGGAAGCTGATGCTGCCACTTCAGAGGAAAATGAGTCGACTATGTTCAAGAAGGACAAGGAAGGAAATGCTAAGGTAGGACAGACCGGGGATAAGGGCAAGAACAAGAGGCCTTTTACAGGACCCCAGCAGCAACAACAAGGCCCTCATAGGAGGGGACCTCAACATGATCAGAGAGCGCACCAGCAGCGCAAGTTTTAGGGCACTTGTTTTAATTATCGTAAGGTTGGGCACAAAGTATTAGAATGTCATAGTGCACCAGCAGGAGCCCAGCAGGGGAAGGGGCAGAATTAGCAGCAGAACCAATTTCAGGGCCGAGGCCAGGGCCAACAGATGAGGCTTGAAGCACCACCAGTAGTTCCAAAGATTGAGGAGTAGGTTCACGCCGTCCAGGAGGTCCCTCAAGGACAAGTAGTTCCATATGCTCCACTTCTAACAGTAGAGAAGTCTCCAGCCACCGGCAGAGTTTACGTGGTAGTTCCACGCGATCATGGTGCGAGCGGGGCCGTATTGGTGGGTACGTTCCATGTGGACTCCTTTCCAGCCAGCATTCTTTTCGACTCAGGGGCTTTACATTCTTTCATCTCTTATGCATTTATGATTAGACTTCAGCTTGTAGCTCATCCTCTAGACATTCCTTTATCAGTTTCCACCCCTCTAGGTGATGTGTTACTTTTGGAGAGCATTTGTAGGAGGTATATTATCAGTTTAGATGAGTCTAAGTTCGTAGTCGATCTGATAGTTTTGCACATGTCAGAGTTTGATGTCATTCTTGGTATGGATTGTCTATCATCCTACCATGTCAGTATCGACTATTTTGTGAAAACAGTCAATTTGAGAGTGTCTGATAGGTCCGAGTTAGTTGTAGCAACCTCTCAGGGCAACCAGTTTGCAGAGTCATTACTAGCGTACATCGAGGAGGTGATGTTGTGGGATCAGAGTGTAGATTTATGCCAGACTAAAGTCGTCTCACAATATCAGGATGTCTTTCAGGACATACCTAGGTTACCTCCTGTAAGAGAGGTTGAGTTTTGCATTGAGTTATAGCCGGGTACAGTCCCGATATCCCGAGCACCCTATCGCATAGCACCTACTGAGATGAGGGAGCTACAGACCCAGTTGGATAAGTTATTAGCCCAAGGCTTTATTCGTCGGAGTCATTCTCCGTAGGGAGCGTCGGTCCTCTTCGTGAAGAAGAAAGATGGTAGTATGTGATTGTGTATCGACTACCGTGAGTTGAATAAGGTCACTATCCGGAACAAGTACCCATTGCCACAGATTAATGACTTGTTCGACCATTTACAGGGAGCGTAGTATTTCTTGAAGAATAATCTTTATTCTAGTTATCATCAGTTACGGGTTCGTAAGATGGATATTCCCAAGACCGCCTTTCTGACTCGATATGGGTCTTTCGAGTTTCTGGTCATGCCATTTGGACTGACTAATGCACCCGCGGTATTCATGGATTTGATAAATCGGGTCTTCCATCCATACTTGGACCAATTCATGATTGTATTTATCGATGACATCCTTATCTATTCAAGATCGGAGGCAGAGCACGAGCAGCATCTATGTTTAGCTTTGCAGACCTTGTGGGAGCATCAGTTATATGCTAAGTTCATCAAGTGCGAGTTTTGGATTTCTGAGGTCGAGTTCCTTGGTCATATTGTCAGCAGAGAGGGCATAGCAGTGGACCCAGCTATGGTTTTAGCAGTGCTTGATTAGGAACCGCCAAAGATGGTTATCAAGATTCGTAGCTTTTTGGGGTTAGCTGGTTATTACAAGAAGTTCATTTAGGACTTCTCGAAGATTTCGATACCACTTACACGCCTTACAAAGAATGGTGTACAGTTTACTTGGAACATAGAGTGCTAGAAGGCCTTTGATACCTAAAAGGCTAAGTTGATTACAACGTCGGTTCTTACTATTCTGAACAGTGACAGGACATTTGTTGTCTACAGGATGTGTCGTTAGCAGGTTTAGGAGGTGTTCTGATGTAGACCCAGAGGGTAGTGGCATATATCTCAAAGCAGTTGAGGGTACATGAGAAGAACGACCCCACACATGATTTGGAGTTAGCATCGGTGGTATTTACGCTAAAGGCGTGGAGACACTACTTGTATAGAGTACAATTCGAGTTATTCACAGACCACCAGAGTCTGAAGTACCTTTTCTCTCAGAAGGAACTCAACCATAGATAGCGGCGATGGATTGAGTTTATCAAGGACTACGAGTTCGCGATTCAGTATCACCCAGTGAAGGCGAACGTTGTAGCAGATGCTTCGAGTAGAAAGCGTCAACATCGAGTTGTGGCTTTGAGGTGCTCGTTGTATCGAGATCTTCTCACTCTTAGCCAGTTCGACTTTAGGCCAGAGATTGGCGGAACCAACACATACTTGGCAGCTATATCAGTACAACCATCTTAGAGTGACAAAGTAGTCATAGCTCAGTTAGAAGACTCTTGGATTCAAGTCTGGAAGGAGGAGATTACTAAAGAGCCCAAGGCCGATTGGACCATTGGAGCAGATGGGGGCCTTCGGATGAAAGGTCGATTGGTGATGCCAGCTAGTGTAAAGCTGAAGAGGGAGTTATTTGATGAAGCACATCGTACCCAATACACGGTACATCCAGGAACAACTAAGATGTACAAGGACCTGAGGAGACACTTTTGGTGGAGTGGTATGCGTATAGAGATTTCAGAATATGTGGCTAAGTGGTTTACCTGCTAGTAAGTGAATGCAGAACACTAGAGACCAGTAGGGATACTTCAGCCTTTATCCATTCCAGAATAGAAGTGGGCGGACATTTCTATGGACTTTATTATAGGGTTGCCGAAGTCGAAGATGGGGAACGATTCAGTTTGGGTGATAGTGGATCGGTTGACGAAGTCGGCATATTTTATTCCACTGAGGACTACTTACACCGCCGAGATGTATGCGAGGATATTTATTCGGGAGATAGCTCGACTACACGGAGTTCCAGTTATGATTATATTAGATCGAGGCTCAGTTTTCACCTCGCATTTTTGGAGGAGTTTTTAGGATTCGTTCGACAGCAGATTATTACACAGCAGTGTATTCCACCCCCAGACAGACGGTCAGACAGAGAGAGTGAACCAGGTGTTAGAGGACATGTTACGGGCTTGTATCATTAATTTTCAAGGTAGCTGGAAGGATCATATTTCATTGCTAGAGTTCGCTTATAATAACAATTATCAAGTGACAATCGGTATGGCTCCGTATAAGGCATTATACGGGAGACCCTGTAGATCCCCTATATGTTGGTTAGAGCCGGAGGATAGCTTATTACTTGGACCAGAGCTTATGATGTAGACTACTAAAAATGTAGCATCGATCAGGGAGCGTATTCTAGCTGCTCAGAGTCAGCAAAAGAGCTATGCGGATTATAGACGACGACCTTTAGAGTTCCAGGTTGGAGATTTCGTCATGCTGAAGGTATTGCCTATGAAGGGTGTTCAGCGATTTAGTAGATGGAGGAAGTTTACCCTAAAATATATTGGTCATTTTTTAATTGTTGAGCGTATTGGAGCTGTTTCATATAGACTAGATCTTCCAGCATCGATGTCTAGTGTACATAATGTATTTCATACTTCGATGTTCAAGAAGCACTTACATGATGAGGAGCGGCAATGAGTATTGGACACTCCGGAGATTAAGCTTCAGGACGATTTGACTACTATTGAGATCCCAGTTCATATACTTACTAGAGAAGACAAGAGACTTAGAAACAAGGTGATTCCTTTGGTGAAAGTTCAATAGAACCGAAGAGGAGCTGAGGAGATTTCTTAGGAGCACGAAGAGGATATGCGTCGTGACTACCCACACCTGTTTGAACAGGTAAACTGATTTGATTATGTTTTTTTATGGTTTATAATGATTGGGATAGTCATATTTATATTTAACACTAGAATGTGGATATTATCACTTAGTCCTTAATCATTCGGAATACATGGGGTATATATGGGAGGTTCCTCGTTTGGATTTTTTGCCTGACGTACTATTTCTATTTAGTTAGGGGTTAAATGAGAGTATTTGTATTTTAGATGGTTAAATATAGATGTTTCTATGTTTTGTATCTAGAGGTTAACAATAATGTATTATTAATCTCTAAGATAAGATTGTGAAATTTCGGGGACGAAATTCTTTTAAAGGGGGGGGGGGGAATGTAAAATCCCCAAAAAATTGAATATTTTATGATAAATAATAATAAATTTGTTATAATTTGATAAATAACATATTGAGATGTTTAAGTATTCTAGGAATTGATTTGAGATCAATTCAATGTATATATGTATATATGAGTACAAATGCACAAAACATGCATGATGTATAAATCTGGAAAATAATGACTAGTGGAGAGATTTTATATTTTACACACTGATACAATGTGAATACAGAAAAACTTATAAGAACAAATTTGTAGGTTTATTCAGCAGCTTTCTAAAAAATCTTTAATCACCTCATTCTGATGTCGGATGCAAAAGTTACAGCTACAATACCAAAGAGTACGTTTCTAGTCAGTCTGAGTTTCTAGTTTCGGGTTTCGCATTTTGGGCTGTATTTATTCGGGTTTGCTGCTATATATATATATATATATATAAGAGTTTTTGAATCAACACCCGTAGAAAAGAAAACCTATAGGAGGTCTTCTGTTCTTAGGCGGTCGACCGCGGTGGATGTGACGGTCGACCGCCGGGCACACAGCAGAAGTAGAAAACTTTCTGCTTCATGCGCGGTCGACTGTAGTGGGCACGACGGTCAACCGCTAGACGTGTAGCTGAGCAGAGACTCTCTACTCTCTGCGCGGTCGACCGTGATGGCTACGACGGTCGACCGCTGGACCTGTTTGTGCATGTGCATGTTGTTTACATGGGTTTGTGTGACCGATGAGTTGTCTGGGTTATCTAGTATTTTAATACACTGTAAATTGTGTATTCTACTCATGAGTTGATTATGGACATGAGTTTAAAATTCACTCACTGAGGCATGAGTGTGAATAGTATATATTTATTTTTACTTACATCATTTATTTATATTACGCTTATCATAAGTAGCCCTCGTGTTGGACATTTACCTATTGCGATTCATGTGTTGGACCTTAATCATATGGGGTCCTCGTGTTGGACATTTACCTATTACGACCCATGTGTTGGACCTTTATTATATGCCGTCCTCATGTTGGATATTTATCTATTGCAGTCCATGTGTTGGATATTTATCATATATAGTCCATGTGTTGACACTTATTCGAGTTGTCTTATCTAATATGTAGCAGGTGAAGTCCATGTGTTGGACACGTATCTGATATATGTCAGGACACCTTTTATATGGTTTGAGATGGAGTTGTCTTTTCTTATTTCTCCATGTAGTAGCATTTGGATTTGGTATTTACCTATTCACAATTTGAGCTAACAGGATATTCGACATACATATGCTCATGTTGTGGATTTCTAAGTATCAACATCCATTTATTTCAGAGTAGATGATTGCTTGTCTGTACGTATTAATAAGTATTTTCTTATATACTCCTAGCCCTTACCCCCTGGGTTGGTTGAAATGTTACTCGCTAGCACTTGACGCTCATTGTTTTTCCCCCTTTCAGGTAACAAGCCAGGTGCACGGAGAGACGTAGGTTGATGGAGTTGCACACTAGTGTTTATCTATTTATTTTTTTAGAAGTTTATGTTAGAACTCCACAACAGATGTTAATTATAAACATTTGAGTTTATTATTCTTGTTTGTAAAAGCAATGGGCCTTAATGTCATTTCATTAGACATCCTATATTGAGACACTTGTATTCATTTCAGATATTTTCCACTCAGAGATTTGTCTATTTATTTCAGTTGTGCATATTTCTTTAGAGCATATCTATCAGTCAGCGTTTCTTCTGTATACTTTCTTTTGCTTGTTTTGTACCTACACCTATAATTGATTCTACTAGAGAGATAGTAATTATGATGGTGAAATATGTTATTACACGGTGTAGTGCATGGCAGGTTTGACATTCTTGGTTTCATCTTGGAGTGCAGTCTTGTGTGAACCTAGGGGCGTCACAGAATGACGGTCTTCTTTACTTCTTGAGCAGACATTAATGCGTTGATTTTGCTCTCGAGATCCTTCATCTTCTTGTCCTCACCTATATCTTTCTTCGGGTGATTTTGGGGAGGAACGACGTGACCACCCCCAGTGTTGTCATTATCGATGGGACCACCCCCAGAATTTTTTTGTTTGGAGGGGTATCAGCATAGACATTCTCTTCCACTTCTTAATCACTATCTACTTGATTGGTAGTGTTACGGCGACTGGATTCACCAAACTAATTTGACAAAGTCTGAAGTTGTTGGGCATGTAATTACCTTATGCGCTGCATGTTAACTCCATCTCCATCTTCATTTAAGCTCTAAGGTCTTCCTTCTGCTTAGCTAAAGCATCTAGAAGCATTTAAGCCAGTTGATCAGGAGTAATTGTGAACGCCTCCCGAACTCGTCCTGTGCTGGACACCGTACTATCAGAAGCGACTACAGAGCAAGCGTCTGTTGCTTCATCGTATGAGGATAGTCCTCTCTATATCCTCTGATAAACCCTATGTCTTATAGTTTCGGATCACAGTCGGGTTAGATGTTGGGATATATCCGAAAAAGGATTAGGACTGAAACGTTGCATTGACTTTCCTTTATCAGCCATGTTGATGGTGACTTCTTGGAGTTCATCATATTGAACGGCCAATCTTCTCTTTTGAAAACACATTGACTTGGGCTTTAACACTTCACTGGAAAGTTTTTCAAATACCGAGACCCTCTGTAGAGCGGTCTTGGGGCAGCTACATTCTGATGACACTGCCCTAATAAGCTTCTCATAAGGACAGTGAGTCTGTTTCCTAGATACTTCTTTTTCAAAACTTGTTCATACCCCCTACATGATAGTACAACTCATCAGCATGATGACCGGAGTAACCTATCATGTGTTAGCATGACTTCTTAGGTGTAACAACTTCGTCTGATGGACATGTTTCCTTCTTAGGATGTAATGCCTTGTTGGCATTCTCAAGAGACACACGTTTGGAAGCACGCTTTCGTAAGTGTGGGACCTCAATAGGGTCCTGGACTTCAACACGTAATCTACGGCGGGCAGTTACAAGAACTTTCCCAATATAGGATGGCTCTGACTTGTTGGGCGGATGCGTACGACCCCCCAGCCTGAAGAGTGACTTGGGTTTTATGAAAGTACCCTAATGCCGCTAGGAAAGAACCATAGAGGGGGGGTGAATAGGGTTTATGCTAATCTAATCCGATTTATGCCAATTTAAAACTTATTAACAAATATATCCTAGCAAAAGAGATATGAACAAATATATGTGCAAGGATATATAAATAACACAAGGGTGAGCAATATAGTGGATGAAATAAACTAGATGCAATAGGCGATATAAGCAATGAGCACAAGTATAAATGAACGCCAATGCAACTCAAAACACAAGCAAATGATCACGGAGTTCGGACCTTCCGTCCTACGTCTCCGCTCCCCACTCCCGGGGAGAAATCCACTATCACACCGGGTTTTCAACGATCACCCGAAAACGCTTACACCACACAATATCGGTTTCAACGCTCACCGATCAACGTCTACAATCTCACAATGTAACTACACTAACTACCACCTCAAGTGTTGGTCCTCACGTATCGACTCCCTCAAGTGCTCGGAATTATCACCTCTCACTAGGCAACCGACACCACTCCTCTTGGTATCGACTCCGTCCTCACCACACACTCCTCTTGGTGTACTAGTGTAATACAAGTGATCTCACAATGAAAGCTCACAACAAATAAATTGTTCTCTACAATGGGTGAGAACACAATGTAGCACAACTCAATGTTACAATCTCTCACAACCCCAATAATACTATGTATGAAAATACTAAAAGCTCAAGTGGGTGTGTGTAACAATGAGATTCAATAAAAACAATCTAAACTCAATATAAAACTAGCATATGGAAATTAAGATCGAACATATAAAATAGCTAGATTAAGTTTAGGAAAACTTCTCTATATGATAACAAGAGATGGAGGGAGAAGAGTGAATGCTCAAACTGTAGAAGATGATCTCCTCAACTCTTGTGGAATTTAATCACAAAACCGAAACTCTTAAATTGCTTAAAAGCTTTTAAACACACTTAAACAAAACTTAAAACAAAACTTAAACACCCTTTAAAACTTGTTTAAAACTTTCTCTTCCTTAGTTAGGACTGAGGATATGTGGGGGTATTTATAGAAACCCCAAAGCCAAGAGAAAACAAGGCAAAAAGACCAAAAACCCAAAAAACAGCTCAGCCAAAAACTAGCCGTTACAGTGTTATGGGTCGACTCATCACTGTTCATGAGTCGACTCATAAGTTACCGTTACAGGCCAAAAAACAGCTTATGAGTCGACTTATAAAATTCATGAGTCGACTCATCATGCATGGGTCGACTCATGAGGTCATGGGTCGACTCAGCAGAAACAAAAACCAAATTCCAGAACACTTCATGAGTCGACTTATGACAGTCATGAGTCGACTCAACCCGTCGGGTCGACTCATGATATTGTGAGTCGACTCGTCAGAAACAAAATGCAAACTACACAACAGTTTATGAGTCGACTCAACACTGTTCATGAGTCGACTCATGACATGCACACAGCCTGTTTTAAATAGTACATGTCAACATAAAACAGGGTTTAAAAATATCAAATAAATTCAGAAAAATGTAAAACTTTGGGGAATGATTGTAGACATGCTAATAAACATGCAAATATGAGATACTTGAATTTTGATGTTTTGACATAAACCAACTTTTGAAACTTTGTGAAATGTTTGTATAGACTTGATAAAAGATATAAAATGTTGTTATGAAGTCTATAACCTAGAAATACAATATTTTTATAAAATTGCATATACTATGCAATATATTCAAAACACTAAATATGATTTCATTAAAATTAATCTTGTTAAGGATGAAATCATATATAGGCATATGAACATGAAACAAAATAGTATTTTCCAATTCTATTCATTTGTTTCATATATAAACTTGAAAACTATTAAACCAAAAACATATATGTATATATATAACTATATATATACAAAACAAAAATCAAAGCGTGTATGTGTGTATATGATTGAGCTTAAAGTACTAACACACATAATATAAAACCTAAAACTAAATTACCCAAGCAATCTAGATCTTCAATAAGCTTGACTTGGTACATATGCGGATGAAGCGAGATCTTGGATCTTTAACTTGA
>BQKN01061784.1:40444-155017 GCA_022839385.1 Asparagus kiusianus
ATATATATATATATATATATATATATATATATATATATATATTCTTGGAAAATAAAATGATCAAGAGGCTTATATTGATTGAGATAAAGAGTTAGAATGTTCTTTTTAGAATTATAAATAAAGTCTTTAAGTTGAACTTTCTTTTGTATAACTATAATGAGAGGATTTTCTATAAGTTTACTTTGGAGTGATGCATAAACATATTATTTTTTGGGTAAACACTGGCTTTAATTAGATTGTTTAAAGATATCAAGTGAATTAATTTTATACTTATTTTTTTTCAAAGTTACAAGTTAACCAAATTTTATGAGTATATTCATTACAAACCCTCATGAGACTACAACTCGTCCTCTGGGGTAACTTAAGGGTTTAAAAGATTATTATATATGCTAAATACAACCACGATTCTGTGAAAGTGAGTCGGAATTTTTCTTCTTTTTTATTTTCTTCCTTGCTTGAGGACTAAAAAAGTTTAGGTATAGGCGTATTTGATTATTATATTTAATTATACTTTTATACTCTTATTATCAATTTTATTTGAATAAATATATCTATAAATAATATTTTTTATCTTAATTTGTAGGTAATAAATAATTGTCGAATAAGAGCTTATAGGAATCAAATACCTCATTCTGAAGCCTATATTGTAGCCTAGAGAAGCCCACAAAGTTAAAAAAATCCCAAAGTAATAAAGGCAACAAGTCAAAGAGAAGTAAATAAAATCTGTTGCGAACTAATCGATGGGCTAATCAATTAACTAATTAATTATCTAATCATTATATTTTATTACACTTTTATACCCTCATTATCTATTTTATTTGAATTAATATCTGCTAATAAAGTATTTTTATCTTAATTTGTAGGTTGATGGAGAACTAATAAATAAAAGCCCAAAAGAACTTAGATTCTCTCATTTGTTTAATCTTTTATTGAAGTTTAAAATCAAGCCTAGAAGCGATTAAAAAAAATTAGGTCTGCAAGTCAACAAAGAATTAAATTTTGTTAGGAGCTAATTTCTTGGCTAATCAATTGGCCAACTGATTGCTTCATAACACAATCAATTAATGACTGAGATTTATTTCTTAGAGCCCGAGGTTAATCCAATGGCTCTTTGGTGAATGTAGTAGACTATAAATAGGGGTAAAGGGTGAGGGGTTTAGGTGTAAAAAATTTATAAACTTTTATTTTGGGAAGGAGGACCTTTAATTAGATCTTTTAATTTGTAAACTTTTTAAATTTGTATAAATAAATATTTTATTTTATTTTTTAAATTTTCATTCTTCTTCTTCTTTGTCGATGAAGTGAAGATGAAGATTTGCCTTTAAGGGGCCATCATTTTACAATGTAAATTTCTGTTTCCCCCACTTTTTATTTTCTCATTGTTATAACCGATAAACATACTAAATATTTCTCTATAGAGAAGACGACACGTGTCTTACACTTTGCCTAACCAAACTAATTCAAAGCCAGGATAACATTTGACTCACCATGGCCAACGTGATTGGCCGACATCTCGCATAATCGAGTCAAAAGGCAGTACTACTCGGCCAACATCCAAATTGACCACCAGCGATACAACTCAGCCCACTGTTCAGCCAGCATCTAGTGTAACTGATTCAAAAGGCGGTACTTCTCAGCCCAAGAATTGAGGAGTCGAAAGATAACAGTTACCTCGAACCCCTTGCCTGCTGACTACTCTCACATTAACAGACTTAACAACATCATTATTACCCTAGCCCCTATAGTCTTTATGACTCATTGGACTCAGTCAGTACCAAGTACCTGTTGTCATGCCCATAATAAATGACCAGGTGACTTAACTCATTCAACAATCAACGCATAGTACATGTCTGCTGACTCAGCTGTCTTGCTGGACTCTGCCCAAGTTACCTTCTTACCTTTCGAACCCACTATAAAAGGAGTGGCACTAAATGACTTAACTCTCTGTGGACTTTTTTATGTAATAGAGAACTAACTCTATTATTTCCACTCAAGATCAATTACTGACTTGTCACGCCCCGCTTCCTAAAATACCAGGAAACGTATCAGACTGAGGAGAAATAAGTACTAGACCTTTTATATTCAATCTAATACGCAAAACGTCAAGCAATATAATGCGAAGTCACAAGTCTCCAATCACAGTTAGCAAGAATATAATAAACAACTCAGAACAAAATGATCCATATCATAAAAGAAATATCATCTAAGACATAATATTTGGGTCAAACATGCCCTGATACAAAACTATCCAACTAAAATACTGGAGAAAAAAAAGTACATTGATCAAGCAGAAATGGAAAGTTCTACTACAGTAAACTAGGACCGTCAACTAATTAAAAGAAAAAACTAAGCTTCGGCTTCTTCTTCTGCTCTGCCTGCAAAGCACTCCTGCTGAGAATACTCTCGCTCTTGCTGAACCTGTCTGTCCTCTAAATCTGACATATAACCCGAGAGAATAGGAATACGTCAGCATGCATGGCACACGGCAAGATCTCACAAGGAAGAATAATAACGGTTGAACGACTAATCCAACAACAATAATAACAATAGAAGCATGGCACTGAAATTCTAATAATCTAAATGCAATCTACCACTAGAGTATAATAATTAGAAGAATCCAAAAATCAACCAAGTAACGAGGTCAAGCAGCTAGCCATCCTATAATAGATCACTGGTCCACATCTCAAAAAAATAACATTCATATTATCGGATAACTGACTGTTTACAAATCCTCTACGTGAATCCAAACCCGCAAAACAGTTCGGTGAGAGGACTACATGCAATCCGATTTTGGCCTGGTCCGAACTCAAGCAAAACTCGGGTGACGAAACAGGTCACTGACCAAAGTGACGAAACATGTCACTGGCCCAACAAACCAACCCCAGTGAAAAACGGTTCACTAGTGCGAGTCTGGAAAATACATCAACAGCCACATCTGATCACATGAACCAAGACTTTCTCATCCTAAACTCTTCTAGTTTTTCTAAGTCAACACAACACATGTCTATAGGTCTTGTACATAACACGTAATTTCACTAAAGTCATTAACTGCTAATGGTTCTCAATCACAACAAAAAATAATAGATGCAACTGATCATGGATCATGTGCAATAATATCATAGTATATCACATAATTAAATCTAAGAATTATAAATCATAAATAGCAACTATGAACAGTACGGTGTGTGTGAACAGTGGCTGTGAGTAGTATATACATGCAAACTGATTTCATCAATATCTTACTATTCAGATTCTAAAGTTCTCATAAAATTATTCTAAAATAATCTTTAAAAATAATAAAATTTATTTATTTAAAATAATCCTTTTACAAAATAAATTCTTTTAATTTATTTCTTATTATAATAATCCAAAATAATTTATTTTCCAAAACAAATTCTTTTAAAATATTTATTATTATAATAATTTAAAATAATCCCTTTTTCAAAATAAATTCCTTTAAATTATTTCTCATAATTAATAATTCAAAATAATTTTTAAAAATATTCTTTCTTTCAAAAAACATCTCATAATTAATCATAATCTAGTTTTCAACATTTCCACTCATCATATATGGGCTTAAAAATACATATAATGCTCACCACTTCACAAATATAACTATAGCAGTATTATTTATCACATTATTATTATTTAATATCATTCATCAACAACCCACACAGATTATCATAATATACCCTACAACATAATCATATTACAGCCTGATTATGCACATAATTAATTCACAGCAGATCTAAAAATTATAATGACGAGTCGATGAGAAAAGGATCTTGCCTCAGGGACGTCGAGAGTGTCATAGAGGGGTAGTGGAGATCATCGGGATGGCTGCGTGATTCACAACGCGTTCCGCGGGCTCGCCGGAAGGTCAACAAGTTAGAATACAAAAGAGAGGTATTAGTAACAATGAGCGATATTCGAAGCGATATAATGAGAGGTAGACAATGAGCCCAAGCGAGATGGAGATAGCATGTGATAGACAATATAAATGGCTACACACTGGCAAAGACGAAGGCGGAAATGGAGGTCGGAGGTGATCGAAAAGTGCGTGCGAAGTCAGCACAAAGCTGTAGTTTTCTGCTAACTGATTGTCGTTCAGTAATATTTCGGATGATACCAAGAGAGATAGAGAGTGAGTTAGAGCATGATACAAATTGGAGGTGATAAAAATCATATAGGGCTACTCAACCAGAGAAGACGGTGGCGGAAACGGAGGTCATAGGTGATCGAAAAGTGCGTGTGAAGTTAGCACAAAGCTGCTATTTTCTGTAGTGTAATTGCTCACCGATCAGGCTTGTTCCTCACTGTTCAGAGCCTTTCCCCACTATCTGTTATTACCGGAGGTAGGAGGAGATTGCTGGGATCATCGGGGTGTCTCAGTAGGCACAAGCGGGGCTGTGGAGGCGGCGACGGTGACGGCGGCTGCGGGGGGCTGAGGCGAGGTCGGAGTTAGCGGTGGAGGAGTGAGGGGAGCTAATTGTAGTGGTGGAGGATAGGTAGGAGGAGATTAAGGCTATTGCAGGGGTGGTGGTTGGGTGTAGGGAGAGGAGGAGTGGTGCTGGAGCGGTTGCAGGGGGCTGGAGGTTGGGCGGATGGTGGTTGTGGTCGGCGGTGAAGGAGAGAGGAGAGAGAGAGAGAGAGAGACTAGAGGATTTGGAGGCGTAGCTGTAGGTGGTTGCAGTACTGGTTAGGGTGGAAAGGAGGAGGAGAAGGTGATGACGGTGGGGTTGTGGAGTGGAGATAGTTTGGATGGAGTTGGGCGGTGCTAGGCATGGGTAGGCGACGGCGACGGCGAGAGGAACGGCGACGGGTCTGGGGGTAGAGCTGGACTTGGAGGGGGAGCTGGATGGCGGCATTTTGGTGGTGATGAAGAGGTAGGGTTGTGGCATTAGTTGGGAAGGGAGGAGGATGAGAAGGTGATGAGGAATGGCGGTTGAGTTGAACGAAGGAGGCAGAGCTGGCGGCGGGAGGAGCGGCAGCGGAGGTATGGAGGTGGAGGCGGTTAGGTTGGAGTTAGAGTTGGAGAGATGATAATCACATTTTATTACAGTTTTATACCCTCATTATCTATTTTATATAAATAAATATACCACTAATAATTGTTTTTATCTTTAATTGCAGGTTAATGAAGAATAAATCTCAAACTCTCATCTCTCAACAAAAAGCCCTTGATTTAATGAAGAAATGAAGCCCATGAAGCCAAAGGAATTCTTTCAAATATTTAATGAAGAAATAAATCAAAGCCCAAGTGGAAAATCAAGAGAAAATGCCAAAGTCCAAATGTTGAAGCCTAAAAAAACAAGCACAGCCAAATGTCCAAGCCCAAAATCCAATGGAAGAAGAACTCTGCGGACAGCAAAAGAAGAGAGCTTGACATCGATGCCCGTATCGATGCTAGCATCGATACCCCTATCGATGATGGTATCGATACGGCGCACAGTTTGTTACGAATCTATGGCTGATTTTTGTTGTTTTTGGATAAGATTTCAATCCAATGGCTCTCATTCACTGATGTTTACTATAAATAGGGGTAGAGAGTGAGGGGTTAGAGGTGTGAAAAATTTTGTAACTCCATTTGGAGAGGAGGGCTACTCTTAATTGAGAAGGCCTTCCAAAAATTATAACTTTTGTTGTAATTAATAATAAATTTTTTTTCTCCACTTCAAATCTTCTTCTCTTTGTTGGAGGATGATTATGGAGATGAAGAAAAGTTTGAAGGTTTGCTTTTCTTTGATTTTTCTCTTTTATTTCTTTTTAGTAATTTCTTTATTATTGCTTATTAGTTAGATTTACATTCATGCTTGTAGTGTAGATTTATTTTCTTATCTTTTTATTTCTTTTTGCACTTTATTTTGTAGAGTAGATTTATTTTCTTACATTTAATTTTTTGCAATTTATTTTATAGTTTTGATTTTAATTCTTTGTAGTTAGATTTATTTCTTGTTCATAGTTTAGATTTTTATTTTCTTTTTAATTTTGTAATTAGCTCTTTTTCTTCTTGTTTTTATTTCTTAAGATGTGAAATTAATTCTTGTAGGAATCTTAGAATTATATGATGCTAGTCTAATTTCCTTTATATTATACAAATTATTCTCTTGCACTTAAAATATTCATGTTTAGGATAATCAACTAGAAAACTAATCGGTAGAAGAAGAATTTGATAATCTATGCTTATCTTAAATGGTTTGATAGGTTATGCTTATGAATTCTAGGATTACTATCTTGTTGTTGCTCTTATCATGAATAGTAATTTTGACTTAGATGTTAATTTGATAGGTTATACTTTCCTTAAATGGTTTGATAGTCTATGCTTAATAAATCTAAGTTGAAATATGATAAAAAGAGAATAATTTGAATTTTGTAATTGAGATTAGTTAGTGGATTAAATTCTAGATTTCTCATATCTTAAATTAAAACTTCCATCTTGACTTTCTTAAATTTTCTTTTCATTTTTGATTTTTATTTTTTGATTTTATTCATTCTTCTTTCTTGCCTTTGATTTTATTTATTCTTTGATTCTTATTTCTTTTCTCTAAAATTCAATTTATTGTCTCTTGCATATATTCACAACAATCACTCATCACAATCACACTTATTCTTTAATCCTATTTTGTCACGCACACAACATAAGAACCAATTCTAATAATCTCTTAAAATCACCTTTCTTATGGGATCGATAACTTTTATACTATAACTTACTTGTAATTTTGGTACTTAATTATGTCGCATTAAGTTTTTGGCGTCGTTGCCAGGGATGGTGCTTAAATAGGATTTTATTATTTTGGTTCTTTAACTTGTGTGTTTTCTTGTGAAGGAACCGCTTGGAGCTTGAAAGTCTTGGATTGAAGATCAAAAACTTAGAGAATTGCTTTCGGGTAAGTCCTCTTTCTAGTTTTTAATTCCATCCTTTTTAGTTAGCTTCACAATTAGAGACAATTAGGATTTAAAAAAAATTATTTTTGTTGACCATAATAAAAATCCATCTTTCACTTGAACATTAACTAACAAGATAATAAATTCAAACAAGAGCTCTCTTCTCACATTTGATTGTTGTTGACCATAATTAAAAAAAATTCTTTTTATCATCCTTTTTAGTGGTTTTTAATTTCTAGGATTACATTTCATATAGTGTAGGAATTCACCAAAGTGATTGTAGCACTTGATTTGGCACACACTTAAAACATTCTTAAGGGCAAAACCTCCAATCAATATAAGGTAAGGGATTTCATCACCCTTTCCTTAGCCCACAAATCACTAATTCCTCACTTCACAAACCCAAGCCTTCTAAAACTCATTAGACGTTGGCCCCTAAGGATTCGAGCTCAATAAGGAACAAGAAATCCTTAAGTGAACCGGTTTAAGTTTTTTCAGATTAGTTGGTATCTAAGGCAAGGTTTAGGGGTTGTGTAAAGCGCTCCGCAAGGAAAGATGTACTTAATTGATCTTTGATCACCCTCTAGTACTATCCTTACCTGGCTAACTACCTGGTAAAACTTTAATCTTTTCACTGTAGGAGTTTTTGGTTAGGAGCTGGTCTAGTTGAGTTAGGCTAAACCCTAGAATTAGAGTGATTCAAAAGTGATTGCTTTGATTTGTTTTAGTTAGGATTTTTCTTTTTCTTTATCTTCTCATATAAAAAAAAACTAATTTTCTTTCTTTCCTTAAAAAAAATTATTTGTTTTGGTGTATGCAAACTTGGGTTCGGGATAATTCTCATCGTTTAATCCGTGTTGAACCAATTCAAGAAATGGCAAATCAACCTGTTCTTCAGGATATGTGTTACCCCACCAGAAATGCAATTCCATCTTGCATAAGACTCCCCGAAGTAAATGGAGCAAATTTCGAGCTTAGACCGTATTACATAAACATGCTTCCCAAATTTCTAGGTAATCAAACAGAAGATGCATATATTTTTATCTCGGAATTTGAGGAAGTGTGTATTATGATTAAAATGAGAGAATTAACCGAAGATGCAATTAAGCTCAGATTTATTCCTTTTTCCCTTGAGGACAAAGCTAAAAAATAGCTCTACAGCTTACCGACAAATTCCATCTCAAATTGGGAGGAATTTGTCACCGTTTTTCTTAAGAAAATTTTCCCTATTCACAAAACGGTAAAGCTTAGGAACAACATTCAAAACTTTAAAATTATCCCGGGAGATTCATTCTGGAAATATTTTGACCGGTTTAAAGATCTTTTAATCTAATGTCCTCATCATGGTCTAGAAAAATGGCGATTGTGCCAAGTCATATATGAAGGATTGGACTATTCTTCAAAAACATCTTTAGAATCGATGTGTCAGGGAGATTTTATGAGGAAAAACGCAGATGAAGCTTGGGAATTCCTAGATAGTCTATCCAAGAAAACAATGCCGTGGGAACACTGTGATGACATGGTTTCATCAGTTCCCCAATCTAAGTCTAGTGGTCTTTCCCTAGAGTCAAACATTACTTCTGAAGCAAAGATGGTGACGATTCTGCGGAGGTTAGAAGCCTTAGAAGTTAAAGAACGAGCTCCAGCTCAAATCAATCATGTTTCTACCCTGGGATGTCATAACTGTCAGTCTTCTACCCATGTTTCAGAGGAATGCCCTCTCCTAGGAAACAACCATGCTTTAGAACAGATGAACGCTGCATTCCAGTGTCCTAGAAATGAACCATTTTCTCCAACCTATAATCCAGGTTGGAGAAATCATCCCAACTTTGCATGGAACCAAGGAAATTCTCTTGGAAATCAAAACTTCATTCCCACGTCTAACCAACAATTCTCTAGGGGATACACTGTCCCGTTCAACTCACCAAACAATTTCTAACAAGCTAACCCAGTTTTTCCAACCCAACATCCTCATCCTCACCAGCCTACAAATCCTTCAAATTCTGATCATGACAAACGTTTAAGTGTCTTAGAAAAGGGTTTAGAAGCTATGATCAATGCTTCTAAACAAACGACCAACATGTTGACCTAGTCATCCACCACTCTAAATTCCTTCATGCAAACAACCGACCAAGTGCTCAACTCGAACACTCAAGCCATAGCCCGATTAGAAACCCAACTTGGGCAACTAGCCACTGCCGTGAGTGAGAGAGAAAAAGGAAAATTCCCAAGTCAACCTGTTACAAACCCTAAAGACAATGGATCCAGTTCAAACCATCCAGCTCATGTGAATGCAGTTCACACACTGTGATCAGGGAAACAAATAGACGATCAGGTTAGAACACCACCAGATCAAACCCCTCGCCCATCTAACACACTCCTTCCGATGAAGCAATTCATTCCGATAACCAAAATGCTGAACATGAGATTGAGCCTGATCTAGATAGGTATAGGCCCGTTGCCCCCTTTCCAGATAGACTCAAACCTAGGAAAAACTCCCCGCAGGTTGAGAAAATCCTAGAAATGTTTAAACAGGTCAAGATCAACATCCCTCTCCTAGATGCAATCGAACAAATCCCTTCTTATGCAAAGTTTTTGAAGGACTTATGCACTAAGAAAAGAACCACCAATGTCCCCAAGAAAGTCTTCTTAGCTGCCAACCTCATTGAAATTTTTCCAAAACCCATGCCGTTGAAATACAAGGACCCTGGTTGTCCCACAATTCCATGCGTCATAGGTAACACTCACATTGATAAGGCACTTCTAGACTTGGGATCCAGTGTCAACATCCTTCCTTATCCAGTCTATCAATAGCTAGGTATAGGAGAACTTAAACTGACAAGATGCACTCTGTAGTTAGCTGATAGATCTGTGAAAATTCCCAAAGGAGAGGTAGAGGATGTTTTGATCAAAGTTGGAGAGTTCATTTTTCCTGTTGATTTTATTGTCTTGGAAACGCAGCCTATTTCCTATCTCAAAAGTCAAATCCCCGTTATTCTAGGAAGGCCGTTCTTAGCCACCTCAAATGCTTTGATAAATTGTAGAACCGGTCAGATGAAACTATCTTTTGGGAATATGACTATTGACCTTAATATTTTTAACTTAGGAAGACAGCCTAGTGATCCATCTGATAAACCCATGGAAGTGAATTTCATTCAAGGAATATCCAGTGAACAACAAGAGGGAGAGTGTGAGTCTGATACAAATGCATCTGATTTAATGATTGAGGAGCTTTCTGATGATGAACTAGAGATAGAACCGCTGGTCAATCATGTTTTTGCTATTGGCTGGCAACGAGAACCTTTAGAGATAGAACCCCGAGTCCAGCTTCGCCCATCTGTAGAGGAACCCCCTAAGTTAGAGCTCAAACCTCTACCTGAAAATCTAGAGTATGCCTACTTAGGGGAGAGCGAGTCTTTACCAGTTATCATCTCTTCTGATTTGACTACCGGTCAAAATGAAGCTCTCCTAGATGTTTTAAGAGAGAATAGGGAAGCCATTGGATGGACCATGGCTGATATCAAAGGGATTAGTCCAACCATTGTTCAACACAGAATCCATTTGATAGATAACGCCAAACCTGCTAGAGATCCTCAATGTAGGTTAAACCCAGTGATGAAAGAAGCCGTTAGGAAAGACATTCTGAAATATCTCGATCATGGGATAATTTATCCCATTTCTTATAGTTCATGGGTGAGTCCGGTCCAAGTTGTTCCAAAGAAATCTAGGATCACCGTGATCCAAAATGAGGCTAATGAGCTGATTCCCACTCGAATCCAAACTGGATGGCGAGTCTGTATTGACTACCGAAAACTCAACTTAGCCACTCGAAAAGATCACTTCCCTCTTCCTTTCATTGACCAAATGTTAGAGCGTTTAGCAGGACACGAGTTCTATTATTTCCTGGATGGATATTCAGGTTACAATCAAATCCCTATCGCTCCCGAAGATCAGGAGAAAACCAACTTCACTTGCCCGTATGGAACATTCGCTTACCGACGCATGTCTTTTGGATTATGCAACGCACCGGCCACATTCCAACATTGCATGATCAACATTTTTTCCGACATGGTAGAGCGATTTCTCAAAATTTTCATGGATGACTTTTCCATTTTTGGTGACACGTTTTCCTAATTTTTGCATCATCTTAAACTGGTCCTAGAACGGTGTAGGGAGAAAAATCTGACTCTCAATTAGGAGAAATGTCATTTCATGGTCAAACAAGGCATTGTCTTAGGACATGTAGTTTCCAATAGGGGAATCGAAGTGGACAAATCTAAGGTAGATCTTATTTCCAATCTCCCTCCTCCCAAAACAGTCAAACATGTCAGATCGTTTCTTGGTCATGTTGGTTTTTACCGACGTTTCATCAAGGATTTCAGCAAAATTGCTAGACCATTGACCAATCTCTTAGCCAAGGATACATCATTTGTCTTCTCTCCCGACTGCCTCAAAGCCTTTGAATATCTGAAAAAGGAGCTAACCACAGCTCCTATAATTCATGCACCGGATTGGACCTTACCCTTCGAATTGATGTGTGATGCATCTGATTCTGCGATTGGTGCTGTTTTAGGACAGTGGTTTGATGGAAAACCGCATGTGATCTACTACGCTAGTAGGACTCTGAATGATGCCCAACAAAATTACTCTGTCACAGAAAAAGAGTTTTTAGCTGTAGTCTTTGCCTTAGAAAAATTCAGGTCCTACCTCATCGGTTCCTTAACCAAAATTTTCACAGATCATGTCGTACTAAAGTATCTTCTAACCAAAAAGGATGCAAAAGCACGGCTTATTAGATGGATTCTCCTTCTTCAAGAGTTTGACATCCAAATTCTTGATAGAAGGGGAACAGAGAACCCCGTAGCAGATCACCTCTCTCGACTCCCAAATGCACCAACATTAATCGTTCTGATCAATGAGTATTTCCCTGATGAACAACTCCTACAAATCCAATCTGTCCCATAGTTCGCTAACATTGTGAACTACATAGTCATGAACCAGATCCCTTCTCATTGGTCCAAACAGAATAGATCTCGTTTTCTCTCCTAAGTAAAATACTTTTACCGGGATGATCCATATCTGTTCAAATACTGTCCTGATTAGATCTTTAGGAGGTGTGTTCCCACGAAAGAAACTAGGAGTGTTCTATCATTTTGTCATGAGCAAGCATGTGGAAGCCACATTGGTCCAAGAAAAACAGCTGAAAAAGTTCTCCAATCTAGGCTGTATTGGCCCACTCTCTTCAAGGATTCATTCGAGTTTTGCAAAACCTGTAACCGCTGTCAGCTTTTAGGGAAGATCACTAGGAGAAATATGATGTCATTATAACCCATCTTATCTGTTAAACTTTTTGATCTGTGGGGTATCGATTTCATAGGACCATTTCCAAATTCCTTTGGAAATGTTTACATTCTAGTAGCTGTTGAATACATGTCAAGATGGGTTGAGGCGGTAACTTACAAAACTAATGACAACAAGGTCGTTGTCAAGTTTTTGATGTTGGCCTTCTTGTTTTGATGATATTTAACAAACAATTTACTTCTAATGTTGTTTGTCTAGTTTTTGTGTTTTCTTATTTATTATAGACAAACAACGTAGTTGGAGGATGGATGGAATAGAGCTTCAACGATGATATCCAATGGAGGTTGGCGGAATATCGGGTTGAAGCCTTACAATTCAAAGTTAAAGATCAAGTTCAAGCTTCATCCGCATAGTGTACCAAGTCAAGCTTATTGAAGATCAAGATTGCTTGGGTAATGTAGTTTATAGATTTTATATTATGTGTGTTATATACTCTAAGCTCAATATCTATACACACACATTTATTGGTTTCTTCGTATATATATATAGTTATATATATATATATTTATTTACATAAGTTTTGGTTTCTATGCATATATATAGTTATATATATACATACATAGTTTTTGAGTTTTCATGTTTATAAATATGAAATCATATATTTCATATTTACAATTGTGTTTTTGAAAACATTGCATAGAATATGTAATTCTGTGAAAATATTGTCTTATTAGTTTATAGACTTCAATATCAGTTTATACATGTTTTACTAAGTCTATAAAAACATTTCACAAAGTTTCAAAAGTTGGTTTATGTCAAAACATCAAAATTCAAGTATCTCATATTTTCATGTTTTGGACTATTTTGTAAAATGGTGATATTTTTCATTTGGGAAGTCCTTTTTGGAAACCAGTCATTGTAGCATGTTTATTATCATGTCTACAATCATTCCCCAAAGTTTTACATTTTTTGGAATTTATTTGATATTTTTAAACAGTGTTTTAAAATCAGGAAATCAGATTTTTTTAAGTATCAGATTTTGGTCGACCGATCCGGTCGACCGCTCATATGTTCAGCCGTCAGTGGGCGACAGAGAGTTTGTCGGTCGACCGATGCGGTCGACCAAGAGCTCCATTGGTCGACCGCAAAAATTTCCGGTCGATCGCCAATAGAGCCATTGTCTCCTAACGGCTATTTCTGAGCTGATTTTTCTGTGACTGTTTTGTCATTTGGTTTGGGGTTTTTGTTGAGATCTTGAGTGGGTATAAATACCCCATTGCTGATCTCTTTTTTGGTTGATCCAAGAAGTTTTTAAACAAGGGTTTTAAAAAGGGTTTAAGTCTTTTTTAAGCTTGTTTAAGGGTTTGGTTTATGAAAGAAGTTTTACAAGAGCTTGAGGAGATTATCAATTGTATTTTAGGCATTCAATCCATCTCTCTCCCTCTCTTGTCATCTAGAGAAGTTTTCCTAAACTCAACTCTAGCTTTTATTTATAATTATTTGTTGATTATCATTTCTATTAAAGCTAGTTTTATTTGAGTTTAGTTTGATTTGATTTACTCGTTTACACACACAACCATTGACCTTATTGTATTTGCATACATTATATAATTGGGTTATGGGATTGTGTGACATTGAGTTGAGCCTAATTGAGTTCTCATCTTGTTAGAGAGAACAATCATTTATTATATTGTGCTTATCGTGAGAATCACTTTGTAATACACTTGTACACCGAGTGAGGAGTGTGTGGTGAGAGACGGGGTCAAATCCAAGAGGAGTGGCATCGGTTGACGTGCTAGGGAGAGGTTATAACCGAGCACTTGAGGAGGAGGACACGGGCTAGGACCAACACTTAGTGTGTGAGGTGTGATTGCATAGTGATTGTATTGTGAGGTGTAAACGTTGTTCGGGTGAACGTAGAAAACCCGGTTGTGATAGTGGAGATCTCCTCGAGGTGAGGAGCGGAGACGTAGGTCGTGGGGACCGAACTCCGTAATCATATTGTTTGTTTGTGATTGTATTGGCGCACTTACTTTTATGTTCATATTTTATATCGCCCTTGTATATTGCTTGTTGATTATATTGCCCACTATCTAGTTTAGATTGTTTACCCTTGAGTTTATATATCCTTGCACATACATTGCCTATATCTCTTTGTTAGGATATATCTTGTTGTTCATATTGCTTATCCTAGCTCATTTATCTTGTTGTATTTCATACTTGCTAGGATAACTTGTTAATTAATTTTAATTGGTATTTAAATCGGATTAGATTAGCATAAGACCCTAATCACCCCCCCCCTAGGGTCTAACATTTGAAAGAGAACATTTATGCCCGGTTTGGAGTACCCTGAGCGATCATCAGTGATAACGGTACATATTTCTGTAACCGTTCTTTTGAAGCTTTGATGAGAAAATATTCAATCACACACAAATTGTCAACTCCTTATCACCCCCAAACCAGTGGACAAGTAGAGGTCACAAACAGGAAGATCAAACAAATCTTAGAAAAAACAGTTAATCATAATAGAAAAGATTGGTCTGTAAAATTATGTGATGCTCTTTGGGCATATAGAACAGCTTTCAAGGCCAATTCGGGGATGTCACCATACAGACTGGTATTCGGGAAAGCCTGTCACCTACTAGTGGAGTTAGAACATCGAGCAATGTGGGCAATGAAACAGCTAAATTTTGACTCAGACTCGGCAAGTAAGAACAGATTGCTCCAAATAAATGAGTTGGAAGAAATTCGAAATGATGCATACATAAACTCAAAAATTTACAAAGAGAAAAGCAAAATTTTTCATGATAAATCAATTTTATGAAAAAATTTCTCTCCAGGATAGAAAGTTTTATTGTACAATTCAAAATTGTATCTTTTCCTGGAAAATTAAGATCAAGATGGACAAGTCCATTTTTTGTCAAACAAGTTTTTCCGCATGGGACTGTCGAGATAGAAAATCCTAAAAATAGTAACATTTTTAAAACAAATGGTCAACGTCTGAAAATCCTAAAAATTTTTGCCAATTATTTTTAAGGTTTAGCTTATAATTGTAATATCAACATGTGTATTTCACTGTTTAAGTTATCAAAATTTTTAACATTTTTGTTCTAAAAGAACAGTTTTGAGGAAATTTATTGTCAAAACAAAATTCTGATAACTTAAAATTAACTCATGTTGAACAAATTGTAGCTAAATTCTTGTCAAAAAAAATTAATAATAATAATAATAATAATAATAATATTACCAATAAAATAAAATATATATATATATTAGAATTTTTTTTATTATTAATTTTTTTTCTTTTTCTTTAGATGCCCCCTAGAAAGAAATCCCGAGCAAGTTCATCATCTTCTGATCCATCTGATACTGATATAGATAGACCCACTATTTTAGCTAGAATTGTGGGTCTTAACATTCATTTTGAGAGCGGATTTCAGATGAGTGCATTACATACATATCATTCCACAGTCACCATGTTAACTGCGGTAGGTCTTAGGAGCATGATGACTAAACCCTTAGAAAAAGCAAACATTTCATTAGTGCATGAGTTCTATTCTGGATGGGAGATTGATCCAGATAGAGAATATTCAGCTTTTTCTATCGTGAGGGGTGTTAGGGTTATTTTCGATCTTTCCGCTATTCGTGCTACCCTTGACCTTGCAGAACCACCCACTGATGTACCAGATTACTTCCATTTAGCCTCCACTTTACAGCCTGGTACACCAGAATACAATAACATGTCTGTAACCTTGTGTGGGAGGATTTTTACATCTAGTTTCGGTTCAGGAAATCTCAAACCAAAATATAGATTACTTAATCTTTTCCTGAACTTTGATTTGAAACCCACCTCTGCATACTCTGTCATTACCCCAAACGATATTCTCCTTCTCTTTTGGATAGCCACTGGTCAGCGATTTGATATAGCGAGGATTATATTTGTATGGATGCGCTCATCAGTGGAGAATGTGTTAGATTGGGTCAGGACACATTCTGCATCACATACTCAGCTCATTTACCCCTATTTCATCACTAGACTCTGCTATACATTTCACGTTCCAGTATTCGCAGAGGATAAGTTAGAAGCAGTGAAGGGGTTACTAAATGATCAGACTGTGAGGAGGAGCATTTCAGGGCGAGATCAGTCCGGTAGAGAGCCTCCTCAGCATCAGCCAGCTACACATGACCCAATTCGAGAGGAGATGGATAGGACGTAGAGTCGCATGGACAGGATGCAGAGTCGCATGGACAGGATGCAGAGTCAGATGCATAGGATGCAGCAGCATATACACGAGATACATGGTCAGATGAGCTACTCCACCGAGACACTGGCATATTTGGCGAGAGGATGGCAGAGAGAACATGGAGATACAGATGGACCTCCACCTGAGCTTCATAGTTTTATCACACCATTTCAGCCAGATGATTTTCCAGGAGAGGATGAGGCAGGACCGAGTTCAGCAGCTGCCGCTGATGATGTGGATGACGATATATAAGGAGATGAGCAGTAAGGGATGTTCTTTTTATTTTTTTACCCAGTCTTTGATTTTTATTTCGGCATGTACTTATTAAACTATGATATTCTGGATATTATTTACCTTGAGGACACTACAAAGTCTGGGTATGGGGATGTAAGCTAGTTAGCTTTTGTTTATATTTTGTTAGTTAGTATTTTGTTTCAGTATTTTTTTTATTTTAATTTTTTCTTTCTTTCAACATTTATCTTTTGAAAAAAAATATTGTCACTTGCCAAATTAACAGAGTTAAGTAATAATTGATCTAATTGATAGATTTTAAATTTTCTAATTCCTAGTTAGTGACATACTCAAGTTCAACTTTTATGATAACTCCAAATAAAATTCTTAAGAAATGATTTTTCAAGTAGTATACTTTACTTAAGTCTTACCTTAGATTTTTAATTAAAAATAATGAAATTTTTGCATGCTTATATTAGAGTTGAAATTATTTTTTTCAAGTTATCTTGATTTACACATTTTTTTCAGATTATGTATACTTACACATATATATTAAAAAAAACTAACCTTATAAAAGAAGAGTTCGAAAAATGGGCACAAAAAAAAAACTCTTAAATTTAAGGTGATTCTATCTTATAAAGCCTAAGTTGACTGAGTAATTAAGCCCAATAAGTATTTCTATACTTAATGATCTAAGCCCAATTGGGTTGGGATTCATTGGCCTAAAACTCGTTAAATGGTCACTTAGAAAGCCCGTTAAAATAGAAAACAATCACCAAGAATTAAAGAGTGAAAAAAATTGTATACGTATAACACTAACCATTTTTTCTATATATTGTTGTTTTGTATATATGGTCTTGAAAAATAATTTTTGATCAAGAAACTTGAAAGTTATTTAAAACAAAGAGTTAGCATGTTCTTTTCAAAACTTTTGAATTAAATCTCTAAGATTTGACTTGGTTTTGTATTGCTATAATGAAAAAGATTTTCTAGGGGAATTTTAAATTGGAGTTATATATAAAAATGTTTTCTTGATTATTAACTAGCTTCAATTAGAATGTCTAAATATATCAAGGAAAATCTTTTATTTACTGACTTATTTAACTTGGCAAGTTGACCGAATTTTGTGGGTATATTCACTACAAACCCTCACGAGACTACAACTCGTCCGCTAGGGTAACCTAGGGGTTTAAAGGCTTGTTGTATGCGCTAAATACAACCGCGATTCCTGCTAAAGTGAGTTAGGATTTTTTTTTCTTTCTTTGCTAGAGGACTAGCAAGAGTTTAGGTAGGGGGTATTTGATAATCACATTTTATTACAGTTTTATACCCTCATTATCTATTTTATATGAATAAATATACCACTAATAATTGTTTTTATATTTAATTGCAGATTAATAAAGAATAAATCTCAAACTCCCATCTCTCAATAAAAAGCCCTTGATTTTATGAAGAAATGAAGCCCATGAAGCCAAAGGAATTCTTTCAAATATTTAATGAAGAAATAAATCAAAGCTCAAGTGGAAAATCAAGAGAAAATGCCAAAGTCCAAATGTTGAAGCCCAAAAGAACAAGCAAAGCCCAATGTCCAAGCCCAAAATCCAATGGAAGAAGAATTCTACGGACAGCAAAAGAAGAGAGCTTGACATCGATGCCCACATCGATGCCCGTATCGATGCCAGCATCGATACCCCTATCGATGCTGGTATCGATACGGCGCAAAGTTTGTTACGAATCTATGACTGATTTTTGTTGTTTTTGGATAAGATTTTAATCCAATGGCTCTCATTCACTGATGTTTACTATAAATAGGATAGAGAGTGAGGGGTTAGGGGTGTGAAAAATTTTGTAACTCCATTTGAAGAGGAGGGCTACTCTTAATTGAGAAGGCCTTCTAAAAATTATAACTTTTGTTGCAATTAATAATAAAAAAATTTCTCCACTTTAAATCTTCTTCTCTTTATTGGATGATGATGATGGAGATGAAGAAAAGTTTGAAGGTTTGTTTTTCTTTTATTTTTCTTTTTTATTTCTTTTTAGTAATTTCTTTATTATTGTTTATTAGTTAGATTTACATTCATGCTTGTAGTGTAGATTTATTTTCTTATCTTTTTATTTCTTTTTGCACTTTATTTTGTAGAGTAGATTTATTTTCTTGCATTTAATTTTTACAATTTATTTTGTAGTTTAGATTTTAATTCTTTGTAGTTAGATTTATTTCTTGTTCATAGTTTAGATTTTTATTTTCTTTTTAATTTTGTAATTAGTTCTTTTTCTTCTTGTTTTTATTTCTTAAGATGTGAAATTAATTCTTGTAGGAATCTTAGAATTATATGATGCTAGTCTAATTTTCTTTATAATATAAAAATTATTCTCTTGCACTTAAAATATTCATGTTTAGGATAATCAACTAGAAAACTAATCGGTAGAAAAAGAATTTGATAATCTATGCTTATCTTAAATGGTTTGATAGGTTATGCTTATGAATTCTAGGATTACTATCTTGTTGTTGCTCTTATCATGAATAGTAATTTTAACTTAGATGATAATGTGATAGGTTATACTTTTCTTAAATGGTTTGATAGTCTATGCTTAATAAATCTAAGTTGAAATATGATAAAAAGAGAATAATTTGTATTCTGTAATTGAGATTAGTTAGTGGATTAAATTCTAGATTTCTCATATCTTAAATTAAAACTTCCATCTTGACTTTCTTGAATTTTCTTTTCATTTTTGATTTTTATTTCTTGATTTTATTCATTCTTCTTTCTTGCCTTTGATTTCATTTATTCTTTGATTCTTATTTCTTTTCTCTAAAATTCAATTTATTGTCTCTTGCATATATTCACAACAATCGCTCATCACAATCACACTTATTCTTTAATCCTATTTTGTCACGCACATAACATAAGAACCTATTCTAATAATCTCTTAGAATCACATTCCTTGTGGGATCGATAACTTTTATACTATAACTTGATCAATTGTGCACTTGCAATTTTGGTACTTAATTATGCCGCATCAAGAGAGAGAGGGGATGAAGTTGGAGCTGGAGAGAGAGAGAGAGGGAATGAAGAGAAAGGGGGATGATGAAGAAGAGGTGAGGAGGACGGCTGTTGGGGAAGTGGAGAGGGAGGGGGTTCTTTTGAGGAGGAGAGAGTTGTAGTAGGGGGAAACACGAGAGCGGGGGACACAAAGAAGTGGGGAAGCAAAAAATGAGGAGGTGGGTGCGGAAATCTGAGGAAGGGGGGAGAGAGAGAGAGAGAATGTTATTTTAAGAAGGTGAGGGGGATGGGTTGCTGGGAGTGATCTAGGGGAGGGGGAACAGCCAAAAAACTGATTGACTGTCGTGCTGATTTGCTAACGGTCATATATAGAGGTAGGGGATACGGGGTGCAGGCTAAATATTAATACAAGATAATTAAAAATAATAGCAATAATAAATAACCAAATATTAATTTAAAAAGTTTTTACCGTAATAATTAAATTTATAATTAGTAGAACCGTTAAATATAAAACTAGGTTTTTAAATTATAGAAAATTAGAGAAAATATTAATACTCTTTTTTTAAATATAATTTAATATTTAAAATACCACAAAAATTATTCAAATCAATATCGAAAAATTATGGTCATTACATGACCTGATCGTCGGAGGAATATCTAGAAAACTAACCTCCGCCCTCTTACTAGTTCCTTCATGTGTAGGGAAGAACAACGAGTCTGAAAACCACTCATAAGAAGTAGTTAGAGCACCCTAATCATTCCACAAATCATCACACAAACCCCCTATTTGATAACTGACATAAACAGTTTGGCTCCTACCGTGGGGCCTTCATTCTTCTTCGAGCATGATGTCTGGTTTTACACGTAGGCCTATCCATCCAGTCCTTGAAGAACCATGTGCGGGCTACGTCACTCAAGCTCAACTAGAGAAATCCACTTAACAGATTTCTCAGTATTTCCAGCAGCAGTGTGCGACCTTCACCAATGAACTTCTCAACCAAATTCATCCTCAACAACTATCATCGAAGAAGTGCGTCCAGGCACATAATGATTGAGAAGCTCCGATGGAAAGATCTTGCAACATCCCTTGAACATCGAGCATTTCAAGAAATATCTTCAATAATCTTGTTTATACATGTTACCTATGATATAAAATATGTTTAGCTCTTTTGGCTGTACTCTAGCAATACCATAGTTTTTCATGGGAATACAAGACCGAGTCACCACAACATAGTCAACTCATCTTAAGGCCTTTGCATCAACTTAAGTCCAAGGCACATACCCTAAGTCCTTAGGGTCATTATGAATAAACCCAAGGCATGAGGCCCAGCTGAGTCGACTTACAACAAAAGACATTGATACTCGCTCAGGATAAAATCAAGACACATCATCAACTCAGTTGACTCCGACATAAAGATGTTAGCATCTTACTAAGCCCAAGGCACATACAAAAATACCTTGGTATCGCATGAGTAAAACCAAGGCACATCTTTGACAAAAGATCTTGGTACCCTCTCGGGATAAAACAAAGGCACATCATCAACTCAGTCGACTCTGACATAAAGACCTTGGCATCCTCCTAAGCCCAAGGCATATACGAAAAGACCTTGGTATCGCATGAGTAAAACTAAGGAATGTCTTCAACAAAAGACCCTGGTACCTTTTCAGGGTAAAACCAAGACACATCATCAACTCAGTCAATTCCGACATAAAGACCTTAGCATCCACCTAAGTCCAAGGCACATACCAAAATTCTTTGGCATCCACCTAAGTCCAGGGCATGTACCAAAAGACCTTGGCATCCACCTAAGCCCGGGGCATATACCCAAAGACCTTGGTACCCTCTCAGGACAAAACCAAGGCACACCTCACTTGATTGACATGAAAATACCTTGGTATCGCACGAGTAAAATCAAGACACGCCATCGATAAAAGACCTTGGTGCCCTATCGGTATAAAACTAAGTCACACCAACCTTTTGACCGGCTTCAACTCTAAAGACCTCGATATTAATTACTTGAGTAAAGTCAAGGCACTCCATTTACAAAAGACCTTGGTATCATTTATAACCCAAGGCTCTACGTCACCAACAAGTGAAGTATTAGAGCAAATCACAACACTCGTACTACTCGTATCAGAGTTGCCTCAACTCAAAGAGCCGACTCATTTCAAGCAACTAATCTCATTAGTAAGGAAAAACTATAAAGAAACAAATATGAACAGCATAACACACAAGCATCTGCTAATGGAAAGGATGAAAAGTTCAAATCTTCATTCATATATCACAGAATTTACTTCATCATTTACATTTGTATTTATAAAAAAGAAGAAAGATACATTAGACCTTCATGGAACTTAGCTCAGGTCGAGAGTCAGACTTAGAAAAGCAATACTTGACTTAGGAACAGAGGTCGGCTAAATAGCAGTAGCGGTAATCTCGCCTTGGTTATCTCCCAACTCGTCTCCTTCGTCCCTATAACCCACATCTAACATTATTCCCCTTCCCCTCGTCTATATGTTCTTAAAAATGTCAAGACAGTTAGAGAAGAGGAAGATGTAATAAATGTGTTATGGAGTAGGCCAATACTCGGGAGGGAGTAAAGTCAGTAGATAGTCGAAGCATGTCTTGTAGGCTAACGACACTTCTACTTTACCTAAAGGATCAGTGCGATATTTCTCCACAATCTCTGTCCTATAAGTCTCTGAATCCAAAAAAGCAAAGTGTGCTTCTAGAGATCAAATGGTGTCTTGAGATGCCTTATTAGCTGACCGCTCCTTCTAGAGAACAAGCTTCAGATTCTCGATAGTCAGGCTAGCAGATTGCGCACATTCTTGAGCATCTAGTCTTGAGTGCTTCTCGCCCTAGGCCTCTTTATCCAGATATTAGATTTGGCCACCCGCTCGATGATCTCATACTAGTAATGACCAATCACCTACTTTAGCTTGGCAATAGTTTTTGATTGCTTGGTGTGATGCCCCTGAAGGCCCTAAATCATGCTTTCGCTCATCTCTAACTCCCAACGCCATTTTCCTTCACTACGACTCCAAACCTTCCGCTCAGCCTCCAAAGCGACAACTTTCCTCTTAGTCATTTCCCTAGCCATTCTTTTGTCCTCCAACACCTTTTCAAAGTTAGTAGGGAGTCTCTGCGCATAGTCGAGTTGAGAGAATAGCTATTGCTTGATTAGTGTAGGCATCGAAAATTATCTATAGGTTGCCGTACGTAGCTCGAGATAGAGAAAAGATGATGAATGTCATTGTCCAAGTCAACAAGGATTATCTAATACCATAAGAAAGCTAACAAGCATATGAAGCAAGTTGACAAAACATACGAGTTAACGGGATAGCAAAATAGAGAAGAAGCGACTCGACCGGGAGTTTTATTTCACCGACGAAAGGCGAAGTGCCACTCTTGTCTTGTTCACTCCACGTGTGTTTCACCTAGGGGATGTTATAGATCTTTTTGCCAGCTTTCCAACGCATCTTGAATCACATCATTCTGAGATTTGATGGGAGAATTAGAGGCGAAATAATCGAAATGCACCAAATGGCATCTCTGCCAACGGCTAAGACACCATTGGTGTCTCACACCCAGAAAGGCTGTTTTCGCCCGTATAACCTCCTGAAAACCTATTTTTCGATAAGATTTTAGGATTCCTTTAGTTCAGCCTTTCCAAATGATTTGAGATTATCTTTGAATGTGGTTAAGTGGTTACAACTGAGGATAAGGTCAAATCATTCATTCTTATCCGAAAATAGAGTTTCTGAAGCCTATAAATACAGCCCTAGGGCCTTTATTCACGGAGAGGGGGGATTTGGAGCTGTTGATGAAGCCCTATCAAATTAGAGAGTGAGGAGCACAAATTTCAGCAAGGAGGAAGCAAGTTCTTAGTGAGTTCTTTGACAAAAAGGAGGAGAGTTCGATAGATCTGCAGCTGCTTCAGCCTCGTTCATCTGCTTCCCTCAAGATCATACCATTGCTGTAATCTTGAGAAAAGTGTTTATCTCACTATTGCTGAGATATTCACTTTAATTTTTTGTCTCCTTCACGAGGCAACGAAATCAATCGGATCTAATCATTTGGTGGTCCACGGATAAACTCGGCACCGGCAAAGATCTCATGCAAGCAGAAGACCAATAAACGATCTCTCTGTGTGTGTTTTCTAAAAAGTTGTAATTTTTTAAATTTTTTTGTGTGGAGAGATCTTATAAAAAGACTCCTCTTTTGAATTCATTGTAAACACCTGAAGTTGTAATGAACTCCTTAAAGAAATCAACTTTCGACGCGAACACGTTGGCAAACACAGTGGGAGCTAACAGCCTCACTGTTGAGACTATCGTGCCACGACCAATGATCAAGATCCATGTGGATGAAGAGGTCAAATACAAGTTTGATCAGCAAAAGTTTGAGTAGTATGTCTCCTACTCCTCCTCCAAATCTTCCTCTCCTTGCAAGCGCAAGAAGACCACTTTCCTGAAGAAGGATCATTGGTCTTCAGATCTAAAGGCCCAGGGTGTCAATCTTCACCCAATTATTGTTGAATACTCCTCTCTGGCATCTAAGGAAGCCGGATCTGATGCTCGTGACAACTCCTCACAAGTTAAGGAGTTGCCTATTAAAAGCGTACCAATTCTAACGAAGAGGGCTCGTCAGAGGTGGCGCCAACGACTTGCCCGTCAGTTCACCAAAGCTCTAGAGTAGGTGGATGGACTACTCTATCAAGCAGACTGTTTGATGGAAAATTTGTAGTAAATAAAATAAAAGAAATTTGATTTGTATTCTCTTAATCTTAATTACAATTTGGATTTTCAATTATAAAAAAGAGGAGAATTGATATGAATTATTCCCTTTGTTTAAATCTGGATTCTTCACGGTAGCGATGAGATGCCTCCCTCGAATGCTCACGTCGAGTTTGCTTCTCGTTGATAATCCGAACGTCTTGTTTCACTGGAACGGTATCTTCTCCTCACGATTTGACGATGTGGAGGACTTGCGTGGCAAGTTTGAAACTCTGAACGAATTGATAACTCAGAGCGAGTTTAAACTCTTGTAAAAGAGTTGATTGATCTTAACTATAATTGGTTAGACAAGCTAAGCACGAGGATAGCCCTAAGAATCTATTGCCGAGAAGATGATCCGAAGAAACCGATCTCTAGATCTCCAAAATTCTCAAAGATCCAAAGATACCCCCCCAAAAGCCAGCCATGAATCTCTTCTTTGCTGCCAATGAGAAGGATCCGAACTAAGCTAATTTCTTAGTTAATTATAGGGGATTAAGGGGTGTAACCGCCTCCTTAATTTGCTCCTGAGTGGGGCTTATGGGATGTAACTACCCCTTAAATCACTCCTGAGTGGAGTTGTGATCCCCTCAGGTCGTGGGAAACGGTTTTGAAACCGTTCAGCTCGGGTTTGAACGAGTCAAGCACAAAATCCTCGTTATGGCATGAATTTTGCATTCAAATGCAGTGTCTAGAAGCTTGAACGTAGCGTCTAGAAGCTCGGATGTAATGTCTGGAAGCTCATTTGCAGCAATTGGAAGCTGCGTTTGCATCGATTTAGAAGCTGCGTTTGCAGCGATTTGAAAGCTACGTTTGCAGCGATTTGGAATCTACGTTGGCAGTAGTTTGGCAGCATTTAAGAGCTGTGTTTGGCAGCAGATGAGATTTCAGAGGCTGTGTTTGCATCCGAACATGAGCTGCATTGGTAGCTGGATCTGAGCTGCGTTTGTAGTGTTTGGAGCTGAATGTGAGTTGCGTTTACACTACATCAGCGACTTTGAACACGATGCGTCTTGATGTTGGTACGCGGGGAGGACTTCCGCATCTTGATTTGAAGAGACCGTCGATTTGTAGTCTCTTTCTGTCAAAGCGTTGCAAAGATCGTCATTTTGTAATCTTTTCTTTAGCTCTTTGATATGTGAGAGTCATCAGATTGTAACTCCCGATGTTGATTATGAAGGCTATTGATTAGAGTTTTTATTAGTTATTGCAAAGGTTGTCAGATTGTAACCTTCATCGATCTACGTGAAAGTCTTTAAATTATAACCTTCTGGAAGTCGTCAGATTGTAACTTCCATCATCGGTGTTTGATGAGGATTGGCTATCTGTTATGATTTTTAGATAGCCTACAGAACCCCCTCCAAAGTTTTCAAAAGTTCGCGGTTGACTGAGACGAATTTTCGAAATACTTTGGATCTAAACTCTGATCTTGGAACTGTTGATTCCTTATCGTAAAGGAGTCGTTCTCTGCACTTGCTTCAAAGGCGTCTTGGTTGAAGGGATTTTCCACACAGGACCTCCATTCAGTTGATGGGCCCGTAAACATTCATAGAATTTTTAGCAAACCTTCAGCCATCATTGGATTTGATAAACCTTTACCGACTACCGTTTGAGTCGGGCTAGCATATGAATTATTTGAATCCGTTTCGCATGTAATGTTATGCTAAGAGAATAAACTCTCTTAGACTTGATGCTATGATTTTGAATACATAGACTATGTCATTTTCACGGGAATACGCTACCTGGTAGCATGTGTTAGATGCAGGGTTATCTCTAATTAGGGATCAAGATAAAGTCCCCCATGCATAAAAGACATGGATTTTGGTGCTACGATATTGAATACGTAGACTGTCACTGTTTCTTCCTATGTTACTTGAAACACTGAAAGAAAATTAAAAGCGCCAGAGGTGTAGTATTAACTTGTTATGGATTTTCACTTAGAGTAAAATTCAAAAATTTTCTTTATTATCACTAGGATAATTCCAGAAAATCTTTAATCCATTAGGGATTTTATAATGAAAACTTGCTATTCTTGTTGAAAAAGGATTAACAAGTTCATTGGAGAGGGTTTGACTATTAGAGGTGTGATGTTAACCTAACAGCATTTTATGGACCTATCATTCTATCGAATAGAGTCGATAAGTTGGTTTGGTTATCAGAGGTGTGATATTAACTTGACTGGTTTGTGGACCTATCGCTCTATTGAAGAGAATCGATAAGTGGATTATGTCGTCAGAGGTGTGATGTTAACTTGACGGGTTTATGGACCTATCGCTCTATTGAAGAGAGTCGATAAGTGGATTGTGTCGTCAGAGGTGTGATATTAACTTGACGGGTTTGTGGACCTATCGCTCTATTGAAGAGAGTTGATAAGTGGATTGTGTTGTCAGATGTGTAATGTTAACTTGACGGGTTTGTGGACCTATCACTCTATTGAAGAGAGTCGATAAGTTAATTTTGTCAGAGGTATGAAATTAACGTGACAAGAAGAACATTGCGATTGAGGCAACCTTAAGGACCTATCGCTCTATTGAGGAGAGTTGATAAGTTAATTATCAGAGGTTTGGTGTTAACGTGATAGGAATTTGTTGCAATCGGAGTAACTTTGTGGACTTATCATCCTATTGAAGAGGATTGATAAGTTGATTGTCAGAGGTGTTTTGTTAACGTGACAAGATTCTTGTTTCGATTGGAGCAACTTTGTAGACTTATCATCCTATTGAAGAGGATTGATAAGTGAATTGTCAGAGATTTAGTGTTAACGTGATAGGATTTGTATTACGATTGGAGCAACTTTGTGGACTTATCATCTTATTGTAGAGGATTGATAAGTGAATTTGTCAGAGGTGTGATATTAACGTGACAAGAATTGGTACTTGTGATTTGAACAAGATTTTGAAGACTTAGCATTTTGCTGGCACTACAAGAAATTACATCTTTAACGAAGGGATTTCCCTTCGTTAAAAAGCTAAAAACCTTCGTTATTATATGCTAACGACGGGGAAAAATCCCTTCGTCACCCGTCGATGAAGCCCTCTTCGCTAAAGGGTCACGACGGGATATACTACCCGTCGTTATAGAGTCTATAACGACGGAATATATTACCGTCGTTAATATTTGTGACGGTAATTATCACCGTCGTTACTATCCGTGACGGGGATATTTTCCCGTCGTTACCATCAGTGACGGGATACTTTCCCATCGTTACCATTAGTTACGGGGATATTTTCCCGTCGTTACCATTAATTACGGGGATATTTTCCTGTTGTTGAAGACTAATTAATGACGGTTGGATACCGTCGTAAAAGTCTTCATAATAGGTAATTAGTAACCCATTAATGACGGTGCTTTCCCTTTGTTGATGAACAAAATACAATTTATAAAACCGTCGTTGTAGACTACAAATTTTTAATATACATTAATAATAATTTTTTCATTCATAGGCAACTATCATATTATTCTCAACCTGACATTAAGATTCACAACACAAATATATTAAAAATACCCAATAATGAATAAAAAGGAAAATACAAATTCCATTCATTAATAACATCAATAAATAAAATTCTACCATCCTCAAATATTCAATACTAATAATAAGAGTTAATATCCTAATTGTTCCAAAGAAAAATACATGAAACTATCTATAACAAATTAAAATAAAAGTTTGGGGAAGACACATTCTTTCATCTCTAATCATCGTCAAAAGAAGACTCGAGCTACCCCACCTCTCCTAATCTTGCATGATAGCCTGAATTTTTTTTTAAAAAAATCACATAATTAAGAAATATCAATTAAGTAAATATTATCTATTAAGTAAAATTCATATTTTTTAGTACAAGTAGTCAATCACAAAAGTATATAAGAGATTTTACAAAAAATAATTACCTAGTCCTGCACATGTTTTTGAGTTTGAGGAGTCAATGAGGGTGATTGCCTAAAAAAAGTTCTTGCATAGCTTTCACTTGTGACTCCAACTCAGACATCCTTTGTTGTTGTTGCTCCTGCTCATCTAAGCATTGTTGAAGCATCTGGTTCTTTTTCTTTTCTTCTATAACTCATGCTTCCAGATCAGATCGACTAGGGAGCGGTCCTCTCAAATCTTTCAAAGTAGTCCCGCTACCAAATACAATGATGTGACCATGAGATTGCTTCCCCCAGATTTTCTCAATTATCTCAATGTCTGAAAGTGAAGGGTTTTCTTGTTTGACTTGAACGATTTCATCCTATAAAAATTGAATTCGTATGTTAGCACTATATAATGCATCATTATCAAATTTAAATATATATTCTACTTACATATTTATCTTGATCCCCAGTATCTAGTGTTTCATTTGTTTTCTTTCGGGTTTCATGGAACATTTTTGCCACATCAGGTGGATTTCCGATCGATGGGATAAGGTTCAACTCAGGCAGCCTGCCAACATCAACTTGCTGAATGTAAGGCATAAGGTTGTTTGGAATGCCGATGGGATCTTCACCAATGTGACCACTTTCTTGTGCTCCCACAGGATTAAAGTATCTCAACAGGATTATCCTCCATTCTGGATCTGCCTTTTGAATATCACGAGCTATTTCTTCAAGGAAAAGCTAATGCACAAGAAAGAATACAAGCTTAAATAATATTAGCAAACATCCTACAAGAGTGAAATTTTACAAGGATAGATGCTAGAAGAGCTATTGAAAAACAGGAAAACACAACATACCTTAGTTCGGCCATACGAGTTCATTGCCTCTAGCTCAAAATCTTCAACACATGGAATTTTTTCAGGTTGGCCGTAGACGGTAGCTGATGAGGAAAAGACCATCTGCACCAACGAATGGTTAATTGAAAAAACAAAAAGAAAGTACATGAAAATAGAAATGGTTGGGTGTGGATGAAATAATATATGCATTGGATTATAGTGACGAGAGAACATATTATCAACCTACAAAGTAAATTAACCGCACAGAAATTTCTTAAGAAGCAACATAATTATAAATGTAAAAATCAAGTAAGATGAAACTGGACTACTATAAATGAAGTAAATACTCATGTCAAGAGGAATGAAAAGCCAACAGGAACAATGAAACTCCAAGTCATGTAATGGAAAAATAGAAAGTCAAGTGACTCGTATTTATAAGGAAAAAGAACAAAGTCCAGCTACTATAAATGGAGTAAATACACAAGTGAAGAGGAATGAAAAGCAAAAAGGAACAATGAAACTCTAAGTCATGTAATGGAAAAATAGAAAGTCAAGCAACTCATAGCTATAAGGAAGAAAGAATAAAGTCAAGCAACAACATTCACATTCAATCAGTCTCAGGTCTTGAGATAATTTGTACAAACTACAAACAAAATCAGATACAAAATGGAGCCATCACTTAGTTAAATTTTTTAAAGATTGCTGAAATTAGCCACAAGTGAAATTTACAAGGAAGAATAACAAATTTCTCCGTAGTAATTCCATAATTTAACCACGTGAAAGATATCTTCTAGCTCCCATTGCCAAGTTCTGTCACTGCAACTAAGATTAATCTCATGTAGTCTTTTTGCACTACAATTACTACTATTATTTAACCTCGAACCAGAAAGTAATGACATTGAGAACATAAAATAAAAACCTTCTTGCTCAAATTACCAAAATTCGACAACACGCGCAAATTGGAAGCTGAAGAATCTGCCATATCTGCAATGATGCCATCAGCACAGCAACCTAGAACTCATAATGAATCTCATATGAATCAAATTATTGACCATAATGTTGTACATGAATTTCTACATCCAACATTCAAATTTTCTGCCGAAAGAAACATATCAAAGCACAGTATATAACAAGCAGTCAAGCACTAAAACTACTACTAAAAGAATACATCATCTGAATACAAACCTTAGCCTGAATTAAACCATATATGTCATTCCAACACGAATAATGTTCATATGAGGCACATTCATATTCGCTGAGCCAGCTCAACAATTGCTCCTGATAAATGCATAGAAGTAATTAATGACCAGCTTCTTCAAGAACCATGAACTTTATCAAAATTGAAAGAAAAAAATGTTTACGAACCTTGTCAAAATCCTTGTTAATTGTCTTGAGGTAATGATCAGAAGAGTTCGTCAGGGACGGACATGTGAAACCATTCGATACGAAGAACTGAAAAAAGAGGAATGAAATTTGATTCATTTTGTTCTAGTAACTCGGGAAGAAAAATTCACAGAAACATTTGAGCATACAAGGAATGTTGAAATAGCAAACAAAATCAACAAATAATAGCAGAAATAAAAATTAATAGTATTTCTCTTGCACTTCACTAATAATTCATGAATGACTGGAAGCCAACATTAACTTGCCAAGAAAATATATGTTCAACATGCCTATCAACATCGCAGCATCGATTGAGCTCTGTACCATCACTTCAATACTAGCAAAATAAACATAACAATAGAAATGATTCGATTATAAAAAATGAGGTGTGCAAATTAATAACAAAGTTAATTAACCAAGGAAGTTAATGAAACTAAAAGATGAAAGAAGAAGGAAAATGTATATCATCTATCCAAAAGGCGAAACCAGTTGCTGGAGTGCGGTGATTCTGTCCCCTAATTTCTCTTTTCTAACCTACAACCATAAAACCCTAAAAGCTATCACCACCAATTTTTAAGAAAAGGAAAAAAAAGGATCAAAGCTGCAATCAATTGAAATCTACACGAAATCCATCCTTACTTTAAAGGTTGGCAAAGGCGATGGTGCTTCTACTCGAGTTCAGTTAAGAAAATAACAGAGTGAATCGAGAATTTAGATGAGGCATTTAAACGAACAGATAGAGTGCAGCGCAAACACACATACCTTTACCTGAAAATGATGGAGACACGAGCAGTTTCGAAGCTAGAAGAGGAGAATAAGAGATGTCATCCACTGAAAATCCCGCCATGCTATCATCTTTCTTTTACCTCTGGATTTGGATTCTAGGCGTCCTTGCTCTTTGACCGACCATCTCTTCCTTGTGGTAAGCCCGTTTTTAATTGTGGCGGTGCTCAAAGATGAAGAGGTCTCGACGACGAAGAGATCTCGACCACGAATTGAAGATGATGATGAACTGGACTTCGAACTGGAGCCGACAACGAATTCGAGATGACGACGAGTCTCGACGTCGAACTGGATTGGTTGACGACAAGCTGGAGATGATGACGAGCAGGAGCCGACGATGAGCTTGAATGACCACGAGTGGGAGCCGACGACGAGCAGGAGACACACGACAAGATGGAGACGGGCGATGGTGATTTTTTTTAAACTAGGGTTTAATTAATATTGCGGCGGTTATAGGGATGATTAGGAGTAGTTATGGGGGATTTTGGATTTTAGGTTTCGGATTCTACTTGGGGCTTTAGGGATTTTGGTCGTGGGTTTTGTTAATTAATAGTAATAGGTTAATCTATCAGTCCTATTATGATTAGGAGTATCATTAATGACGGTAATGGACCTCTTCGTCTTTAAGGAGACCTAATAACGACGGTATTAGGATCAAATCAATGAAGGGATTAGAAAACCGTTATCCCATCTCACATCATTCCTCTAATTTTTGTTAATCACTCGACGAAGGCTTTAAAACCCGTCGTTATTATATGCACATTAATGACGGTTAACTGGTCCCTTCACTAATTTTGGTCGTTAAATACCAGATTTCTTGTAGTGTGGGGAAGATTATAATTTAAACAATTTTGAGGACCTATCATCCTATTAAAGAGGATTGATAAGTTGATTATCAGAGGTGTATTGTTAACTTGAAAAATTTAGGGTGATGCAAACTGAATTCCTACTCCGTGGGGGTGATGATCGTTAGAAGTATAATATTAACTTGACGATGTAAAAGATTTGTTACTCTTAATCAAGTAGATTCCAAGTAACCAACCTCCAGTCTTGATTAAGACTTAGCAGGGGAAGAAAAAAGAGGGACAGACATAGCATATTGCCTTATGGGCCACTATCCATCAAGTCGTTCAGTGACATTGGAGTGTAACGACTATGATTAGAATAGAGGTACGTCACACGGCAGGCCGCTATCTGAAGAGTTTGGCTATCAGAGGTAATTGTTAACATGATAGTTTTGTGGACCCGCCATCCTATTGAAGAGAATTAACAGATTGATGGACTATCAGAGGTAAATGTTAACGTGATAGTTTTGTGGACATGTCATCCTATTCAAGAGGATTAACAAGGTTATGGACTATCAGAGGTAACTGTTAATGTGATAGTTTTTTGGATCTATCATTCTATCGAAGAGGATTGGCAGGAAAATTTAGAGGGAATGGACTATTAGAGGTAATCATTAACGTGATAGTTTTGATGGACCCGTCATCCTACTTGAAGAGGATTGGTGGGTGAATTTTAAGGAAATAGACTATCAGAGGTGGTCATTAGCATGATAGTTTTGGTGGACCCGCCATCCTATTGAAGAGGATTGGTGGGGGAATTTGGGGGAAAAGTACTATCAGAGGTGTATTGTTAACTTGATAGTTTTGGTAGATTTTTGTGGTTGACTGAGGTATTCTATTGAATATGATAACTCAGAATATTTATTACTCATAATCCAATAAACTATAAATAAACCAACCCCCAGTCTTGAACAAGTGCAGGGGAAAAAAGGGTAGACGTGGCACATCGCCTAGTGGGCCACTATCTAACGAGTTTGACTATTAGAGGTAATTGTTAGCATGATAGTTGTTGGATCTGCCATCCTACTGAAGAGGATTGGCTTCAATGGTCGTAGTATCTTCCCCTTCTGACTGAAAGATTGAGCTTGGTCCGATTGCTCAGATGGATCCTACCTACTTTGTTCTTCAGCTTTGATCCTGGTAATAATCTTTTGAGCCTGTTCGCCTTGAGAGATTAGTTGTCTCCAGGAACGGCATTCTTTAACCCTCATTTGTTCTAGAAGGTCGGTCTGCAAGTTGTGTCGACATGTCTCCACTAAGGTAGACTGTGTCATACTTGACGAACACCGGAGAGCTATGGTTCGGAACCTCTTGATGAAGGCTTTGACAGACCCCCTCTTCTTCTGCTTAGTGGCGAGAAGGGTATGGATGGAAACTTCTGTATCCTCTTCAAAGAATCTTGACAAGAAGAGTCTCTCTAGATCCGTCCACTTTTGGATACATCCCACAGGCAGTTTTCTGAATCATTCAAAGGAAACTCCCTTGAGGGTACCAATAAACAATCGAGTTAGTATGGTATCGTTTGATATCACATTCCCAGTCTGTGACTTAAAATGATAGATATGTTGGTTTGGTGATCCCGTGCCATCAAAAGTTTGTAGCGTCGGGACTTCAAACTTTGGAGGATAAGGGGCTAAATCCCATTCGGCAGGATAGGGCCTAGCAACTCCCTCGTCTTGGAGCTCGCTTCTGTTAGCAATGGCATTGAGGCGGGCTTCCAATTCTTCCATTTTGGGCAATTGAGGATTCTGCTCATTCTCGGTCTCTCTTCCTTCATCAGAGGAAGATTCCAGGTTGTAATCTTCTTTGTCAGAAGCAGCATCATCAACCACTTTTCCCTTCCCTTTGCTTATGTGAAGTCGGGATGAAGACGCTTTTTCTCTCCAGGAAGATTCTTGCCTAGGTGGTGAATCTGTCTTCTGAGATTTGACCTTGTCTGTGATGATTTGAGTCAATAGGGCTAGGAGTTCGTTGAGGGTCTTTTGCTGTGATTTAAGCATGGGGTCTTGCTTAGCAACCCTCTTTGAAAGATCTTTAGAATGTTTTACCATGTGGGCGAAGCTCTCATGCCCAACGAAAGAGCTTGATGATTGGGACTCAGCAATAGCTGAGTGTTCATCATCGGAATTAGTTCCTCTCGGGGAATGGCTCTCGTTTGAGTCCGAGTATGTTGATAAATTCCATCGGACCTATTTAGGGGGTATTTCAAGCCAGGAGACTGATATTTCTCTGACTCGTCGGAGCTAGGGACTGATAATCTCCCTCTGCCGATCATGTTAGAAGTGACTCCAAGGTATTCATCCTCTGAAGTCTTCCTCTTGCGAGAACGTCGTCGGTTATGGAGCAAAGCGACGTTTGTTGGTCGGTTGAACATCGACAAATCGACTACGTATGAGCAACACTGGCATCCCAAGAGGACCGTAGAAATCAGTCGTTCACATTAGAATGAACGAATGAATTGTTGCATCGGTCTTTCTCTCAATATGGACTCTCTCAAATCTGTTGCAAAGATTTGAGGAGAATTACTCACTGACCGTGAGGTTTGAATTGGAACCCCTAGTCCATGATTGGACATGACTGGCTCTTGATGAACATGAATCTGGTCGGGATGCCTTGAATCCATGAACTTCTTATATCCGCCCCTCGATCTAATCATGCTACACAGAGTATTCGAGGGTCTCACTGCCCGGTCAGTGAGCCAGGGTCCAGGAGGCAGCGTGCCCCTAGCTGGGGGGTCCGGGGGGGTGGACTACCCCCCGACGGGGTTCGGGGCAGCACCCCGAAGCTCCACGGTATACACCCATCTCTGTATTGGATTTCATCACCCAAACGCATGCCTGAGATCCAGGTTTTGCTAGTGAAACACAGTCCTGAGGTCTGCATTTAGCTTGGCTTATGCAGAGCTTGTGTTAAGGCACACAAACGCGGAGCTCGCGTTGACTGGAGGATCAGCTTTTTTGGAGTTGTGCCAAAGCTATGTCTTCTCCTTCAGAGAGGGGACTGTATGAACAGTGCAACCCCCAAGGGAGACAGTCCTTCGATGAGTCAGTCATAACTGGAGCTTTAGTCTACTTAGAAACTTTGTGGATCTTACGCATAGCCTTAGGGCTATGGGACCCAGAGAAGAGGGCCTCCTCAAACTTGGCTTGATCAAACTCGATGATCAGAGTTTTAACGGTCGTTCCAATGAGCATGACGTCGGATTACGCCACCACTTCTTCGTCAAAGTAGATCGTCTCCAGCGGAGTCGCCATCTTTTGTTTGGTGGAAAATTTGTAGTAAATAAAATGAAAAAAATTTGATTTGTATTCTCTCAATCTCAATTACAATTTGGATTTTCGATTACAAAAGAGAGGAGAATTGATCTGAATTTTTCCCTTTTTTTAAATCTGGGCTCTTCACGGTAGTGATGAGATGCCTCCCTCGAATGCTCGTGTCGAGTTTGCTTCTCGTTGACGATCCGAACGTCTTGTTTTACTAGAACGGTATCTTCTCCTCACGATTTGACACTGTGGAGGACTTGCGTAGCAAGTTTGAAACTCTGAATGAATAAATAACTCAGTGCAAGTTTAAACTCTTGTAAAAGAGTTGATTTATCTTAACCTAATTGGTTAGACAAGCCAAGCATGAGGATAGCCCCAAGAATCTATTGCTGAGAAGATGATCCGAAGAACCCGATCTCTAAATCTCCAAAATTCTCAAAGATTCAAAGATATCCCCGCCCCAAAAGCCAACCATGGATCTCTTCTTTGTTGCCAAGGAGAAGGATCCAAACTAAACTGATTTCTTAGTTATTTATAGGGGATTAAGGGGTATAACCGCCTCCTTAATTTGCTCCTGAGTGGGGCTTATGGGATGTAATCACCCCTTAAATCACTCCTAAGTGGAGTTGTGATCCCCTTAGGTCGTGGGAAACGGTTTCAAAACCGTTCAGCTCGTGTTTGAATGAGTCAAATGCAAAATTCGTATTCTGGCGTGAATTCTGCATTCAAATGCAGTGTCTGGAAGCTCGAACGCAGCGTCTGGAAGCTCGGACGCAGCGTCTGGAAGCTCATTTGCAGCAATTGGAAGCTGCATTTGCAGTGATTTGGAAGCTGCGTTTGTAACAATTTGGAAGTTGTGTTTGCAGCGATTTGGAAGCTACGTTGGCAGTAGTTTGGCAGCATTTAAGAGTTACATTTGGCAGCGGATGGAAGTTGCGTTGGTAGCTTTCATAGGTTGCTTTTACGTCTGAACATGAGCTGCGTTGGTAGTTGGATTTGAGCTGCATTTGCAGCGTTTGGAGCTTAATGTGAGTTTCATTTGCACTGCGTCAGAGGTTGTGAACGTGGTGCGTCTTGATGTTGGTACGCAGGGAGGACTTCCGCGTCTTGATTTGAAAAGACCGTCAATTTATAGTCTCTTTCTGTCAAAGAGTTGTAAAGATCATCATTTTGTAATCTTTTCTTTAGCTCTTTGATATGTGAGAGTCGTCATATTGTAACTCCCGATGTTAATTATGAAGGCTGTTAATTAGAGCTTTCATCAGTTATTGCGAAGGTCGTCAAATTGTAACCTTCATCGATCTATGTGAAAGTCTTCAAATTGTAACATTCTGGAAGTCGTTATATTGTAACTTCCATCATTGGTGTTTGATGGGGATTGACTATCTTTTGTAATTTTTAGACAGCCTACACAGACTTAGGATTCATAAGGCGCCAAACCACTAAGTCGTCGCCACATCAAGCAATAGGTTCCTCCTCCCAAACGATAACTAACAAATGGGTTCGTGGCAAATGAACTCATTCTACTGTTAAAGAGCACATTCAGAAACGCCGCGTACTTCTTACGCACGCACGGTTCCTTGTACAAAAGGCACAAGAGCTACATAAGGAAGAGGTGGTCAAAGAATCACCAAAATCCAAGCAAGTTTGGGTGCCAAAGGCCAAAACAGCGCCAAAAATAGCATCGAAAGCAGCCAAGACGCCTCCACTTGGGGAGAGACATTAGTTGTGTCTGTCGTCTAATTCTAGCGCCAAGGCTGCTTTTTAGCCTCCATCAACTTCCAATCCCACCCATATTGCTCCTCTACTTCCGGTGAAGCCCTACGGCAAGGATAGCCTGGGTCCTCTACACGAAGATCGAGTCAAGACTCATGACAAAGAATGCTTGGGTCTAGTGAACAAATCGTGAGAAACTCTTCAGACTATGGGTCATATACGTCCTCCTAACAAACTCATTCTAGTAATTGTCCACTTAGGGGTATGTGTGGAGAATCAGGAGCCGGTTAGGGTTTCACCCTCACGAGGGCGTGATTCTAGACGTGTGACTCCTACGAACGCCAGCAAGGTGTTACCTATTCAGAAGAAAACGCGTCCGATTGATGATGGCATTATACCTGAAATCTCAATTAAACAGCTAATAGGTTGCTCTGGCCACAACGCCGATGAGTGGTACTATCAGACTGAAGGTACGAATAAATCTTGAAACAAAAGTACTCCAGGATCAGACTCTCACTGTCCTTGTGAGAGGTTAATTAGGGTAGTATTATCATAATGTAGCTCTCCTAAGACCGCTCAACGGAGAGTCTCAGTATTCGAAAGGATCTCCACTGAAGCATCCAAAGCAAAGCCAAGGCGCATCCGCAAAAGAGGATCAACCAGTCAAGCTGATGAATTCTCGGAGGTCACTATCAACATGACCGACAAGGGGAAGTCAACACAGCATTCCAGTCCCGATTCTTTGCCCAGGGCATCTTAGCGTCTAACTTGGCTGCGGTCCAGGACTATTAGACCTAGACCAAGAAGAGGGAATTCCTTAGATGGTGATGCATCAGATGCAAACTCTGCAAATACTTTAGTTAATATAGTATCTAGTGTGAGACGAAATCAAGAATCGTTCATGATCACTACTGAGCAAATGGATCAACTCCTTCAAGAGGCATTGGCCAAACAGAAGGATGATTTTAAAATTGAGATGAAAATGGCGTAGAACGGGTCAAGGATTTACATGCCCAACAACTTTAAGAGTTATCAAATCAGTACGGAGAATCTAGTCGTTGCAACACTACCAGTCAGATAGATAGTGACCCAGAAGTGGAGGAGAATATCAACACCGATACCCCTCCTAACGACAAAGATGCTGGGGGTGGCCCCAATAATAATACCAACACTAGGGATGGCCCCATCAACAACACCAACACTGGGGGTGGTCCTATTGGTCCTCCCTAAAATCACCAAAAGAGAGATGTAGGTGGAGATGTGAAGATGAAAGACCTTGAGAGCAAGATCAATGCTTTGATCTTTGCTCAAGAAGTGAAGAAGACAGGCATCCCCTGTCTTTATCCTAGAGAGTAGGAGTCGATTCTGTATCTGGCAAAGTTTAGCTTAATCAACTTTACGCCATTTGACGGAAGAGGTTCGCCCACTCAGTACTTGATTTACTTTAAGTCTCACCTAGGTTTGATCTCCGACAACGAACCCTTGATGGTCCGGTCATTCGTCGGCACCTTACGTGGAGCTTCCTATGATTGGTACTACCGTCTTAGGATAGGATGTATCAATAGTTGGGATAACATAGAGAACATATTTCTCACCAACTTCTTCGATGACAATACTGAGGTGTCAATCGGAACACTGTTTGATGAGAAGCAAAAGGACAAAGAATCGGTCGTGAACTTCGTCAAGCGCTTCCGAAATAAGGTAATGACTTACCGAGATCTGGTTACAGAGGAATTCATCCTCCATACATGTCACAACAATCTTTCCTTGGACATGTTAGAAGCTATGGGCGTAGCACTATCCAAGACTTTGAAAGAATTGAATGTGTGCGGGGAGCAAGCCGAATGCTTCCTTAAAAGGAAGAAGGCTGAAAGAGGTCAACCAACGCCTAATGCCCCGAAGCAGAACTTCGTCCCTCATGGTAAAGGGAAGGCGCAAGAAAATGTAGTGGATGCTAACTAGACCTTTCAGCTACAAGCGCAACAACAACGGTAGCCACAACAACAGGCGCCAAAGCAGCAATCACCTTAGTGGCAACAACAACCAAAAAGGCAACAGAAGACTTCTGAGCCAAAATTCCCGAAGGAATACTCCTTCAAGGAAGATGAGGTCCTCGGTATCTTTAAGTACCTATTAGAGAACAACAAGATCAAGCTACCCCCAATCACCGATCACGAAGGTGCCAAGAAGACTACAGATCCACGATACTACGCATTCCATAGGGCAGTTCATCATCCCACTAAAACATGTTATGCCCTCAAAGACAGGATTCAAGCCTTGATTGATGTTGGGATTATCACTGCAAAGCAACCTAAGGAGAAGAAGGTGGGTGCAAATGCAGTGAGCATTAGCTTCGGCTCTGTCCCCCTTATGTGGCTTCATCCAGATGCCGTGACGAAAGTAGAGATAAAGACTATCAATGAAGATCCTCACAGGCAACACCAGAAAGGCCTAGTGCCATAGATGGCCTTGAACGGTAAAATTCTTTGGGTCCATCCAGATCTGCTCGAAGAGGAACAGTGGATGGGGTCCTTTTCAAAGAAGAAATCTATGTCTAAGGGTAAGGAAAAGTCTTATTGTTCTACCACAGTGATTCCAGAGGAAAATGACGAAGGGATCCCTACCTTCCTGCTTTTTGATAATAAACATGAAGCTTTTGTGACCAGTGAGAACCAACCTTTATCACAGAAGTAGGAATGAAGTATCGATTCAATTATCCTAAGGTGACCGATTAATTGGCTGAGCAGGGGATGGTCATGACCTCGCCAAAGCCTTCTAAAGAACCTTAGCAACAGTCAGCTACCAAACAAAAAAAGGTTGTAGCTGAGAAAAAGGAGAAGGAACTCTAACACCAAGAGGTTCAAAACCCGAAGTAATCTCATTTCAATCATCCGATTAGAAGAGATAAATCGGGAAGTTCGAACACTCCATATCGCTTTGATGTTATGACCCAATTGGCTAACATCCCAATGAGGACAACTCTATACGAGTTATTACATCTCTCTAAAAGCACCAGAGAGGCATTCACCATCACTCCTGACCAGCTAACCCAAATAGTTCAAGAAGCTTTAACCAAGCAGAAAGAAGAATTTGAAGCTGAGATGGGACTGGCCATGCAGCAAATAAGGGAGTTGCAGGTTCAAAGGCTTCAACTACTTGAATCTTGTCATTGGGCTGAGTCTGGTCATTACACTTCACCTGTCACGCCCATTTGGAATGGAGCAAATGACAGTGATCTAAGCGTGGATGAAATAATCAAGGCTGATGCACCCCTCGGTAACACTAGGGATGGTTCAATTGCACCCCTCGGCAACATTGGGGGTGGTTCAATTACACCCCTCAATGACACTGAGGGTGGCTTGATTGCTTTTCCCTAACATCGCTTGAGCAAAAATGAATGTGAGGACAAGAAGCGAAAAGATGGAGAGTCAGTAACCATCTCCGCTAAATGCTTTCTCTAAAGAAAGGAGGCTGAGAGAAGCCAACCGATAGTGGTTATGGCTACTATAGCTCAGACATTACAACAGCAATCACCACAACTGTCACCTCAAACGTAGTGATACCCTTTCAAAGATGATGAGGTTCCAGCCATCTTTGAGTACCTCTTGAACAACAACAAAATCAAGCTGTCACCTATTAAAAATCAGGAGGAAGCCAACAAGAGTTCAGACCCAAAATACTGTGTGTATCATAGGAGGGTCCTTCATCCCACTAAGGCTTGTTTTGTTCTTAAAAATAAAATTCAAGCCTTAGTTGAGGTTAGCGTCATAATAGTAGAACAAACCGAATGAGAACAGCAAACACTCCGAAAAGTATATGAGTATAAATTGCTTCTTTCGAAACTCCAACAGGTATATGAGTATAAACTATTTCCCCTGTATCTAACAAGAAGTTCCTGGATAATATTACACATAATATTATTAAGGATAACCCAACATTAATAAAATGGTTGAAAATACAACGCGCTGCTCATTGGGCTCAGTTTCGCCAAAGAGCTGGGGTCGAATATCTCAAAGTTTTTAGTGATTCTCAATTAATAGTCAACCAAATTCGAGGAGAGTATGAGGTCAGGAATCAAGATATGATACTGTACCATAAGGCGGCCATCGAGATGGTAGACTCGTTTAAAGAATTCTTCATCAGGTACATTCTACGTCTCCAGAACGCATATACAGATGCACTGGTAGTATTAGTAGTATCTGTGGTGCAGCCTTCCGACACAGAATAATGGGTCACTATGAGAACTTACCAACTTTTCATACCAGACTGCGTCTTGAACATCAAAGAGGCGCACTCGGCCAGAATTAAACTTGAGCCTCGAGATTGGCATATCCTTATTATTGATTATGTCTTGCACAGTATTTTACCAGAAGACATAAAAGAAAGAGACTCGGTCCAATGAAGAGCATCGAGATTCTATAATAACAAGGTGACCAAGACACTGTACCGTCAACCAAAGATGCGGAGGAGGCTCTCAGGGAAGAACATGACAGGACCTGTGATACACACCAACCCAGTCCTAAACACTATGATCAACTCAAAAGAATAGGATATTATTAGCCAGTCATGGTCAAGGATGCAATTGACTAAGCCTAGCGGTGCCACGTGTGTTAAGTACATGTAAATTTTATGCACCAGCCCCCGAAACATTTGCACCCTTCGGCTACTTCATGGACATTTGAGACAATGGGGAATGGACATTGTCGGTCCTATTTTCCCATCGTCGTTTAAAGGTGACTGTTTCATCCTGATGATTACTGATTACTTCTCCAAGTGGGCCGAAGTGATTACGCTTAAAGAAGTGAAGACGAATAATGTTGTCGCATTCATCAAACACCACATTATCTATCGATATGGTGTTCCGAGGCAAATTATGCATGACAATGACCCTCAATTTGTCAGTAACGCTTTCATCAAATTCTGTGAGAAGTTCAAAATTGAATACATCTCGTTAACGGCATACAATCCCACTGCAAACGGATTGGTTAAGGACTTCAACAAGACAATCACAAAGATTTTGTCGAAGTTAATGAAAACTAACAAACGAGACTGGGATGACAAACTTGGCGAAGCATTTGGGCCTATCGCACCACAGTCTGCACGCCTACTGGGGCAACCCTGTATTCTCTGGTATATGGGTGTGAAGCTACCCTCTCGTTAGAGATTCAAATTTCATCCCTGCGTATTGCTCTAGAAATAGGGATGATGACCAACGAACAACATCAAAAACATCTTGTAGAACTCAAGATGTTAGAGGAAAAGTGCTTAGAAGCTCAATAGCAAATTCAATTTTATCAAGCCAGAATCTCCAGGGCTTTCGATAAGAAAGTTCGACAGCGGAGCTTTAAGGAAGGAGACTTGGTCCTTGCCGTTCGACGACCGATGATTCTCAATTCCAAAAAAAGAGGGAAAATTCCAACTCAAATGGGAAGGGCCATTCATGGTAGAAACAATTTACTCGAACGGTACATATCGCTTTGTCACCAAAAATGATAACAAACTTATGATGCTAATAAATGGGAAATAAACGGTACTATCCTTAGTACGTTTGAAATAACCTATTTAATAGGAAGTTTCTGGAGAATGCAATCCATGGTATTTTTCAGAATAACCCGAGATCGGCTGATTATCTAGGATGGAGACCAATCATCCGAATAATTTATTCTTAATCATAATAAAAATGATTGAGAACTTCCTACTGTGGCTATTTAATCATTTCTAAGATGATTAAAACCCTCCCACTGTGACTTTCCGAGCACTCTTTCGTTGAGATGAGATTTAATGACCTCATTTGGCCAATCTTTCCTCACGAAACTCCCATGATGCACCTATGGATTGCTTGATTCACGATCCTCTATCGCAAAATCCCTCACTGATCAAGTTAATTGACAGTGGGTCTGAAGGAAATACATGTTAAATACATGCAAAATATGCAACGGAAGACTATATGTATAATTATGCTAAGCATGTAGAGAGCATAAAATACAAGATAGGACCATCCTAATTAAATCTAACATGATCCCTATATTAAAGTGAGCATACAAGGGTTATAAAGTCATACTTTTGAAGCGTGATTCGATGGAAGATTGAACAACCCCTAACTCTTGCTCCTTGTAGTAGTAAATCTCCTCGTAGTGGATCTCCAAGTCTTCAAGTGAGCTTGATAAAATCGGAGTCTTCTTGAGACACAAGGCAAGATATCCATCCCGGGGTACTAAAAAATCCTACTACTTCCTCTTACTCAAAGATTGCTAGAGTTTAGTAAGAGATAGATCTCTCTTCTTTTTCTTTTATGGAAAGCAACTATCAATAAACCATTTATTTTATTTTTCCATTAACCATGAAAGAAGAAAGAGAGCTCATATTTATAGAGGAAGAATATGTCATGACATGAATGACTCATCCTATGAGTCACACCATGAGTCACAAAAACAATGATTCTATTATGAGTCATGCAATGAATCATGAAGAATCAAAACTATGTGCTAAAACCATGTTCCCAAACCATACCACCTTAATGACTCATCTCATGACTCATTAATCAAGGTATAATGAAGTACGTATTTTATTAATGAAAATACCACATCAATACGGTATTTCATAATTTTCTAATCATTAATTAATAAGTCATCATATGACCAAAAAGTCAATGAGTTGACCAAAAGTCAACTATTGACCAAAAAGTCAACTGGTCGACTAAAAGTTAACTTTATGGGAAAAATACTAGAATTCATTTCTTAAGCACATAACATTCTGATTTTACCGATACATATAACCGTTTATGTGTATTCGGTGAAAATCATATATGCGTATCAATCATACGCATCACTCCATAAATTATGTTTCATAGGATTCAAGTACGCATTTGGTGTGACTCTAGGGCCCAACTTAAGAACTCGGCAATAGATCATATCCACAAGTACAACAGAGGTGCTAGCTACGCATGAAGACTACCCGGGTATAAGTTGTGATAAATGTCCGCAAGATGCTTACATAATTTTATCAGGACCACTCAGTGATAATGCCGTACAGTCCGGTCTCTTCGTCAAACCATGTCAAACTATTAAGCCTAGGGTATGGAAAACTATCAAACCCTAATTGCTCAATTAGTGTTTGTAGATATTAAACTCATAACGTATAAGATCAAACTGACACTCAGTTTATCTTATTTACCTCGTTCAAGGATTTCCAGGCTATAGTTATATCAAACAATCTTATGACATCAACCCCTATACTGGGAGAGACGAATCCCTTCTAGGCATCTCAATATCTACTTATGTCTCAGGATGTATCCAACAAGAACCGTTATGCACAATTCAATAAGAACTATAGTTAGGTAAAAGTCTAAATACATCTTTACTGACATGTAAGATATTGCACTCATGCCTCAGGTCAAGTGACTACTATGTACTATATCACTTGAGAACTTCTATTTGACAGTTAAGTATAATTACCAACTAGATGTTCTCAGTGAGTCGTTCAGTCAACTCATTCACTAATGAGTCACCTGTATACTATATCTTGATGTCTCACATCAATGATCTAAGAAAAGATCATCGTCCTTCCAAAGAAGAAATAAAGTATACACTAGTCTTACCAAAATGATGATGTCCTATTTCAACACCTCATCGACTAGAAACATTTTAGAATATACGTTAGCGACAAATCAGATCTCTTCATTACGATCATATCCGAAATGTCTGATAGTCTAGTATCATTCTAAGGACTTTATCTGTATTAAAATACCAGATAAATCTGACCAAAATAGCATACTATTATTTTAAACAAGGATGTTATATTCATATAGGTCCTGTTACAATATACAATTATTGCCTGCAGGGCACCTTTATCCAACAGGGTCCACCAAAATTCTCTCGATGAGCCCATCCAAACTCCTACTGTGTCTGTGTACTTAACGCTCCCACTATTAAAGACCTGACACGGCACTTGAAATCTTAATCTGATAATCTGTGAAGATAGTCGAACATCTTCATGTTATGTCCCTGTCACTTGACATCGAAGACCCCACTGAGTGATTTGTACAAATCAATATTCCTACTGTTATTTGTATCTTCACTCTCACTGTTTCTTGGTCAAACCTTCCTCCAGTTAGGACCAAAGACAAAATTCCCTCTTGATTCCTTCAATGAACGAGAGGTCCACTTTCAAAATCAAAATTCTCTTTCGATGAACGAAAGACATCCACCCAAATTGAATGAGAAAACCTAAAAAAGTTAAGATCGTCTCAAGCCCCCACTTGGTTAAACCTTCCCACGGTTTATACGAAAGTTGGAATTTCTTCTCGATAAATGAGAAATTTATTTTTAGATCGAAACACCAATCCTATAAAAGTTAGGGTTATCCAGATCTCTTCGATTCTCGGAGTGGAAATCTCACTCTTAGTTTCACATTTCTGGATTCTCAAAGTGGAGATCTCACTTTTAGTTTCTTTTGCAGCAAAAGATAAAATATAAAATTCTTCCTCTTCAGTATCATCTCGATAAATAAGAAATTTTTCTTCAGATCGGATAACCAATCCTATAGAAGTTAGGGTTATCCAAATCTTATCGATTCTCAGGGTGGAAATCTCACTTTGAGTTTTTTTTATAGGAGATAGATTATAAAATTCTTTTATAAAATTATTCCTCTCCAACATCGGGTTCATCTTTACCCCAAAAGAAGAACTGGAGATAGAATATAATATTCTTCCTCTTCAGTATCGGGTTTATTTTTACCCTAAAAGAAGACCTGGAGATAGAATATAAAAATTTTCCTCTTCATCATTGGGTTCGTCTTCACCCCAAGAGAAGACACAATCTCTCAACATCACAAATGCATGTCTCTCTTGCATGGGAAACTTTATCTTGACTCCTAAACAAATATAAGTCTACGCATAACACGCGCTACTGGTTAGTCTTTCACTGTGAAAAAGACACCATAATTCATTCTGGGGGATTTTAATCAAACTCTAAGTAGATATAAGCCTATGCTTAACACGTGTTATCGGTTAGTCTTTCACCACGAAAAAGTTGCCAGAATTCATTCTTAGGGATTTTATCTTGAACCCTAAGTAAAGATAAGTTTACGCTTAACACGCGTTGTCGGTTAGTCTTTTATCGTGAAAAGAACAAAAGCCCACGTATTCGACATCATGGCTGGCTGTTATTAACAAAGCCAAAATCCGTGCCTTACACGTACGGGGAATTTTATCTTGAATCCTTAATAGAGATAAGTCAACGTCTAACACGCGTTGCCGATTAACCTTTCTCCATGAAAGGACACCCGAATTCATGTCTAGGGGAATTTATCTCAATCTCTAAATAGAGATAAGTCTACGCCTAACACGCATTGCTGGGTGGTTTGTTCCCGTAAAAATGATAAAGTCTATGTATTCAAAATAATAACATCAAGTCTAAGAGAGTTTATTCTCTTAGTGCAACGTTACATGTGAAACAGATTTTAACAATTCACATGCTAACCCGATTTAAACGATAATCGGTAAATGCGTGTCAAATCTGTTGAGGGCTGAGGGTTTGACAAAAATCCTATGAGCATCTCACGAGGGATGATTAAGTCTATTCATTCACAATCATAGCATGAAGCCTAAAAGAATTCATTCTTTTAGCACAACGTTACACGCGAAACGAACTTAAATAATCTGCATGCTAGCGCGATTCAAATTGTAATCAGTAAAGGCATACCAAATCCATTGATGGCTGAGGGTTTGCCAAAATCCTACAAGTATTGCGATTATTTGTCCCAGACGGGATAAAAATCATAATAAAAAGATAAATGCGTTAAGTAAAAGACTTTGTTTTCATTAATAAAGTCCAATCAAAATGAAGATACAAGAGCGAAGGTTATCAATCCAAATGCAATCTATGACTAAGAATCCGAAGTTCCAACCTAGAGAGCTTATCTGCATAAATCTACTCAAGCTTAACCTGTAGATCAGTTCGGATGGAATCTTCAGAAGTGTCTAATATCCTTGTAGCTTCGCTTCTTAACTTGGTCAGGTTCTTCCGTGCAGGCTCCAGCTTCTCAAGTGCTTGTCTTCGGGATCTCTCGATGTCTGCTAGTTCGTCTTCAAATATGGCCCGAGATTCTTTGGCGTACCTTAGAGCCTTTTCAAGATGGGTTATCTCCTCATTGGCCGAGGCTATAGAGCTAAGTAATTTAGCCCTAGCCTTATCATTCCTCGAGAGATTGGCCATCATCTGCATAACAGAGCCCTCCTGTGACTGAAGTTCACTCCCAATAGATACTCTCGTATCATGTCATTGCTTCAATTCGGACTCCAACTAAGTAACCACAAAAGAAGAAGTGCCTTTAGCCTTCAACTTCCCCAACTCTTGGAATTCACATTCCAGCACCTTAAGAGCTTAAACTGTGTAGACTCCAGTTAACATATGAGTATAAACTGTGTTCATGTCGGTCATGAGGTAACGCCGGTCAATGTGTTATAATGAAAGTCAATGCTAGTCAACGAATAGCCAAGAGTCAACACCGGTCAATGCGTTGCGATGAAAGTTAGCGCCAACCAACGTGTTGTGATGAAAGTCAATGCCGGTCAACACGTAGCCATGAGTCAACACCGGTCAACACGTAGCCATGAGTCGATGCCAGCCAATGTGTTGCGATGAAAGTCAACGCTAGTCAACGCGTAGCCATGAGTCAATACAGGTCCATGCTAGTCAATGCATTGATAATTTTCACCGAAACAAGGCTCAGATCAATTCCCGGTCAAAGGATAATTTTGGGATTTCAGTCACGATTCAGATACGAATCACCGATAAGTTCAACGGTTATTTAATGATATGAGCTATAATTTGGAAATCAACATGCCAATTTCAGTTCAAGATTTCGACAACAGTCAGACGATAAATGCAGCACCAGAGAAATTTTAGCTATTCGACAAAATACTAAATAGACTGAAAACTGAAGATGTTAACGAATTGAAGGCCACGTGTATCATATATAAAGTATTCTAGGCTCCTCTATAAAAGAATGAGACTGAAATACTTTAGAAGGGGTATCTGTAGGCGTTAAAAATTGCCTATAGGTTCCTGCACGCAACTCGAGACGGAGAAAAGACGATGAACATTATTATCCAAGTCTACAAGGATTATCTAATATCATAAGGAAGCTAACAAGCGCATGAAGTGAGTTGACGAAATATACGAGTTAACGGGACAGCAAAATAGCGAAGAAGCGACTCGATCGGGAGTTTTGTTTCACCGACGAAAGGCGAAGCATCACTCATGTATCATTCAATTCACAAGTGTTTTGCCTTGGGGAAGTTGTAGATCTCTTCGTCAGCTTTCCAACGCATCTTGAATCAGGTCTGTAGGCGTCTAAAAATGCCTATGGGTGTCCGCATACAGCTCGAGATCGGAGAAGACGATGAACGTCATTATCCGAGTCTAAGAGGATTATCTATCGTCGACAAGCGCATGAAGCGAAACGACGAACCAAGTGGCACGCGCACATCAATCAACACATGCGCGTCAATCAGTTTGTGAGCGTCAATCAACATGCGCGCATCAATCAACACGCGCGTCAATCAGTTCGTGCACGTCGGTCAACACCATGCATCAATCAACACGCGCGCATATCAACCAACGCGCGTTCGACAGTCGATCCCGTAACGAAGCGTGCAAGTTAACAAGATGGTCAAACATGCAAAATGGTGGAAAGTACAAGTCCTAAAAGAGTCAGAAAACCTAGAATGTGTTAGGTTTCGGAACCCGCCCCGATGCGGGATGGCCGAAACCGACCCGCACCAACGCGGATCGGCCGAAACCGACCCGCACCAGCGCGTGTCGGCTTTGGCCGACCCACGACTGTGTGGGTCAGCTATGGCCGATCTGCGGGTCGGCGAGTCGGCCAAGGCCGACCCGCGCCCCCGCGGGTCAGCGCGACCCTTCGCACAGATTTGACCCGGAAACACGTTTTCGACGGTTTCGACGGGTTTTCATGAGATCTTTTCAGTTCTAGAGGTTCCTAACTGCCTAAATCATTTTTCTAAACGTGGTTAGACCGTTATTGACTGAAGATAAGGCCAAATCACTCATTCTCATCCGCATACCCGCATCCGGAGCCCTATAAATACAAACCTAGGGCCTCCTTTCAGCGGGGGGGGGGGGTTCTTATTCAAGACGAGAAGGTGCTGCCGGATTGAGGAGTCAAAGGAGCACGAATTTCAGCAAGGGTTGACACATCTTGGTGAGTTCGAGAGATCTGAAGTCCGTTCCCGTTCATTCCTCGAGATTAGGCTTGGTCTTAATCTCGAGAAGAGCTACTGATTTCGCTTGGTCGATTTCAGCGCTTCAAGCAATACCTCCTTGGTGAGGTAGGAGCTCTACCAAATTTTCATCAACCGGATCCAGATCTAAGGCGGTCCACGGATATCGAAATCCCCGGTACAGGCAAAGATCCCGCGTAAGCAGAAGACCGATAAACGATCTCCCTGCGTTTGTTTGATAAAGTTGTAAACTTTTCTTTATTTTTATTGTGTAAGGAGATCTTATAAAAAGATCAACCTTTTATTTTATTCGATTTTATTGTAATGACTAAAGTTGTAATAAATTCGATAGCAATGAAAACAGTAACTTTTGACGCAAACAAACTGGCGACCACAGTAGGAGCCAACGGTCTCGCTGCCGAGGCCGTCGTGTCACAACCGATGATTAAGATCCCGGTTGAAGAGGTGGTCGAATACGAGTTCGACCAACAGAAGTATGAAGAATAGCTCTCGTCCTCCTCCTCTAGATCCTCTGCTTCTCGCAAGCGTAGGAAGATCAACACCCCCGTTGCTGCGGTAGCTGAACCTTACAACGCCCTTCCGGCCTCTAATGAGTCCGGATCTGCAGATCTGAACTCCTCCTCAGTCAAGAAGTTGAGTACAGAAGGTGTGCACACTTTATTGAAGAGAGCTCGCCAAAGGCAGTGCCAACGCCTTGCGCGCCAATTCGCTAGGGCTTTGGAGTCAATTGACGAGATCCGTTACGAGACGGATCTGAAAATTAGGCAACGCCAAGCGCCGCAACAGCGGACAAATGCCCTCTCCTCCAAATCATCAACAAGTGAGTGGGTACAAGTCAAAAGGACCCGTTCAACTCTTAAGGAGCGGATCAAAAAGCGCCACGCACTGCTTGTGCACACGCGCATTCTTGCGCAAGAGGCCAAAAGATTACAGAGGGAAGAAGTGGAAAAGAAGCCACAAAAACTTCACAAAGTTTGGAGACCAAAGTCCAAGACGGCGGCCGAAAAGATCGAGAAAAGCGGGTCACTTAGATCCGACCCTCCACTTCGCGGGTCACTTGGATCCGATCCTCCAAATCGCGGGTCACTTGGATCCGACCCTCCACTTCGTGGGTTACTTGGATCCGACCCTCCAAATCGCGGGTCACTTGGATCCGACCCGCCACTTCGCGGGTCACTTGGATGTGACCCTCCACTTCGCGGGTCACTTGGATCCGACCCTCCAAATCGCGGGTCACTTGGATCCGACCCTTCACTTTGTGGGTCACCTGGATCCGACCCTCCACTTTGCGGGTCACTCAAGTCTGACCCGCGCTAGGGTAAAGACAGAAGATGTTATGCACATGTTTCGTCGATCCCTTCGAGTTCCGCACCTCCGACAGAACACCATGACGGCGTGGATTTGTCCCGATTCAAGGTGAGGATAGTCGATCGCCTGGGTCCTTTGCACGAGGATCGAGTCAAGGTTGCGATCAAAGAACGCTTGGGTCTGGTGACTGAACCCTGAGCAATTATTCAAGCTGGGGGTCGTATACGGAAAACTTCTATAATTGACCGCCTCGGACGGTGAATTAAACTCCAAGAGCCCGTCAAGAGTTCACGCTCACAAATGCGTGACTCTAAACGCGTGACTCTTAAGAACGATAATAAAACGACAAACCCCCTAAAAGAAATGTATTCATCTGACGATGACAACATTATACCTAGGGAGGTGTGCCAACACACGATAGGTTGCTTCGATCATCTGACCGATGAGTTGTACTATCGGGCTGCGGTATGAACAAGTCTCGGAAGAGAAATACCCAGAACACGGAGTCTCACTGCACGTGCGCCAAGTTAATCAGGGCAGTATTATCAGCGTGTAGCTCCCCCAAGACCGCTCCACAGAGGGTCTCGGTATTTGAGAGGATCTCCAACGGAAGGCTAAGTCCAAACCAAAGCGTCTCCGTAAGAAATGATCGGTCGTTCAAGGTGACGAACCCCTAGAAGTTACCATCAATATGGTTGATAAGAGAAAATCGATTCGACCTTCTAGCTCTGACCCGCTTGTATCGCATCGTCTAACCCGGTTACGATCGGGTACTATTAGACAAAGAGATTACCAGAGAATGCAGAGGGGATTATCCTCCAATGATGAAGCATCAGATTCTAACTCTGCAGTCGCTTCTGACCAAATGGTGTCCAGCCTAGGACAATCGCACGAGGCATACATGATCAACACCAAGCAAATCGCCAAAATTCTCGAGGATGCTATAACCAAGCAGAAAGAGGCATTCAAGATCGAAATGGAAATGGCTATGCTACGAATGAGGGAACAGCACGACCGACAGATTCGGGCTCTTTCCAATCAAATTAGCGAATCCAGCCATCGTAACCGTACTGACCAAGTATGTAGCGATTAAGATGTGGATGAACCTCTCAATGCTGAGAACCCTCCCGTTAACCAAAATGCTGGTGGTGGTCCTACCAATAATGTCAACACTAGGGGTGGCCCTGTTATTCCTCTGAAGAATCGTCCAAGCCCCGATACGAGCGAGGATGAGAAAATGAAAGATCTCAAGAGCAAAATCAACGCTCTGATGTCTGCTCGAGAGGTGAAGAGGACCAGCATTCCGTGTCCTTATCCAAGGGAGTGGGATTCAATAGCATACCCGGCGAAGTTCAACCTGATTAACTTTACGCCGTTCGACGGGAAGAGTTCACCCACACAACATCTGATCTACTTCAAGTCCCACTTAGGTATGATCTCCGATAATAAATCATTGATGGTTTGGTCATTCGTTAGCACCCTTCGTGGGCCCGCCTTCGATTGGTACCGCCGTCTCAAGTCTGGAAGCATTAACAGCTAGGACGACCTGGAGAACCTGTTCCTCAGTCATTTCTTTGACGATGATGCCGAGGTGTAAATCAGGACACTCTTCGATGAGAAGCAAGAAGATGATGAGACGGTCAACGACTTCGTTAAATGCTTCCGGAATAAAGCGATGAACTGTCGAGATCCAATCACAGAGGACTTTATCCTTCAAACCTGTCACAACAACCTCTCATTGGACGTGTTAGAAGTTATGGGAGTAGCACCGTCCAATAACTGGAAAGAGTTGAAGGTGCGCGGAGAGCGGGCCGAATGCTTCCTCAGAAGGAAGAAAGCCGAAAGAAGACAACTGGCGGCTAACTCTCCGAAATCAAATTTTGCATCCCGTGGTAAATGGAAAGCATCTGCAGTAGCTGTTGACACTAATCAGACACAACAACAGCAACCCCGAAGATAGCAGAAGACTTCGGGTCCGAGACTCCAAAAAGAGTACTCATTCAAGGACGAAGATGTTCCAGCCATTTTCGAGTCCCTCCTTAAAAACAACAAGATCAAGCTACCACCTATCACAAATCGGGAGAAAGCTGACAACACTACGGATCCAAGATACTATGCGTACCACAGGAGGGTCCTTCATCCCACAAAGGATTGCTTTGCTCTCAAAAATAGCATCCAAACCTTGGTTGAAGCCGGCGTCATAACACTGGGATAAGCCGAATGAGAATGGAGAAACTCCGAAAAGTATACGAGTAAAAACTGCTCCTTTCAATACTCCAATAGGTATATGAGTCTAAACTGTTTCCTACCATTGACGGGAAGTTCCTGGAGAATTTTTATATGTAATATTCGTAAGGATAACCTAGTCATGTAACTGATTATAATGTCAACCCCAGTTTCGTAAGGAAAGCTGGGGGTGGATGATTCGTGTAACGGGAAGTTCCTAGAAGAATGCTAAATGTAACTTTCTTAGGGATAACCCGATCATTACAAATGAAGTGATAAACACCAAATCCCCACTGTGAGTTTTGAACACTCCGTTGCTGAGACAAGATTCGATCACTTCGTTGGATCAATCTTTCCTCACAAAACTCCCATTGGTGTTTGACGACTCACAGTCTTCCACTACAAAATCCCCCATCGATCAGACTAATTGACGGTGGGATCATCAAAATTCCTTTCGATTGAATCCACTTAAACTTTTGATGCGTCTATGCACTTAACATTGACGATTGTCAAACCCCTCTGTGTTAAGTATTTGCCACTTAACACCAGAAAACCCCTCTGAGTGATTTGTACAAGTTAACACTCCCACTGTGATTTGTACTCCCACTCCCACTGTCTACCTGGTCAAACCTTCCTACAGTTAGGACCGCAACCAAAATCCTCCTCTCGATTCCTCCAATGAACGAGAGGCCCACAAATCGAGCGATCAAACCTTTCTACAGTTAGGATCGTCTCAAACCTCCCACTCGGTCAAACCTTCCTACAGTTAGGGTCAAAACCAAAATCCCCTCTCGATTCCTCCAATGAACGAGAGGTCCACTTTCAAATCGAGTGATCAAACCTTCCTACAGTTAGGATCACCTCAAACTCCCGCTTGGTCAAACCTTCCTACAGTCAAGGCCAAAACCCCAATTTACTCTCGATAAACGAGAAACCCAACTTTTAGTTCGGTAGCCAAACATTCCGACAGTTAGGATTATTCGAATCTTTTTGATTCTCGGAGTGGAGATCCCACTCTTATTTTTACCTTTCCGGATTCTTGAAGTGGAGATCCCACTTTGAGTTTCCTTTTGTGACTAGAGATAGAATATAAAATTCTTCCTCTTCAGCTTTGGGAGATAGAATATAAAAGTCTTCCTCTCCCACATCGGGTTCATCTTTGCCCTAGGAGAAGACACCACTTTTTCAAAATCCTAAAATCCGTGCCTTACACGCGTAGGGAATTTTATCCCGAATCCTAAGTAGGGATAAGTCAATGCCTAACACGCGTTGCCGGGTAGTCTATTCCCGTGATAAAGACGAAGTCTACGTATTCAATATCGTAGCACTAAAAGAGTTAACTCTTTTAGCACAACGTCACACGTGGAACGGACTTAGAAAAATCCACGTGCAAGCCCGATTCAAACGGTAATCGGTAAAGGCACGTCAAATCCGATGAAGGCTGAGGATTTGCCAAAAATCCTTAGTCAGCGTCTAACACGCGTTACCGGTTAGTTCTTGACTGTAAAAAGAGCAAAAGCCCACATATTCAACATTGTGACAAGTCGTTATTAATAACGCCAAAATCCGCAGCTTACACGCGCGGGGAATTTTATCCTGAATCTTAAGTAGGGATAAGTCAGCGCCTAACAGGCGTTGCCGGTTAATTCTTGACCATAAAAAAAACAAAAACCCATATATTCAATATTGTGGCAGGTTGTTATTAATAACACCATAATCCGTACCTCACACGCACGGGTAATTTTATCCCGAATCCTAAGTAGGGATAAGTCAGCGCCTAACACGCGTTGCCGATTAGTCTTTTGCCGTAAAAAGGATAAAAGCCCATATATTCGACATTGTGGCGGGTTGTTATTAATAACACCAAAATCCATGCCTCACACGCACGGGGAATTTTATCCTGAATCCTAAGTAGGGATAAGTCAACGCCTAACACGCGTTACCGGTTAGTCTTTTACCATAAAAAGGACAAAAGCCCACATATTCGACATTATGGCGGGTTGTTATTAATAACACCAAAATCCATGCCTCACACGCATGGGGAATTTTATCCCGAATCCTAAGTAGGGATAAGTCAGCGCCTAACACGCGTTGCCGTTTAGTCTTTTGACGTAAAAAGGACAAAAGTCCACATATTCGTGCCTCACACGCACGGGGAATTTTATTCTGAATCCTAAGTAGGGATAAGTCAGCGCCTAACACGCGTTGTCGGTCAGTCTTTTACCGTAAAAAGGACAAAAGACCACATATTCGATATTGTGGTAGGTTGTTATTCATAACACCAAAATCCGTGCTTCACACGCACGGGGAATTTTATTCTGAATCCTAAGTAGGGATAAGTCAGCGCCTAACATGTGCTGCTGGTTAGTCTTTTACCGTAAAAAGGACAAAAGACCACATATTCAACATTGTGGTGGGTTGTTATTAATAACACCAAAATCCGTGCCTCACACGCACGGGAAATTTTATCCCGAATCCTAAGTAGGGATAAGTCAATACCTAACACGCGTTGCCGGTTTAGTCTTTCACCGATTGAAGAAGACAACAGAATCCTAGTCTGGGGACTTTTATCCCGAAGCCTAAGTATGGATAAGTCAACGTCTAACACACGTTGCCGGGTAGCCTATTCCGTAACAATGGCAAAGTCTACGTATTCGAAGTCGTAGCATCAAGTCTAAGGGAGTTCATTCCTTTAGCACAACATCACATGCGGAACGGACTTAAAACAATCCGCATGTAAGCCCGATTCAAACGGTAATTGGTAAGAGCACGTCAAATCCGTTGATGGCTGAGGATTTGCCAAAAATCCTAAGTCAACGTCTGATACACGTTGTTGTTTAGTCTTTTCACAGGAGAAAAACGAAGTCTACGTATTCAATATTGTAGCACTAAAAGGGTTAACTCTTTTAGCACAACGTCACATGCGGAACGGACTTAAACAATCTGCATGCTATCCGACTCAAACAGTAGTCGGTAAAGGCTAATCAAACTCGTTGATGGCTGAGAATTTGCCAAAAATTCTATAAATACGAGTCATTGACGCACCAGCTCCGTTAGTTGGTCTCGTGACTCGAACATCCAACTACTTAGGGATAAGATCCATATCTGCAGACGAAACAACTTTAATAGTTAGTCCTGCAGCCCTAAATTTAAGACCGCCACGTTCCAATGCCTTAAGAGCTTAAACTGTGTAGACTCCAGCAAATGTACGAGTATAAACTGTTTCAACGCCGATCAACACGTTACAACAAAAGTCAACGCCACACAACGCGTTACAGTAAAGATCGATGCCGATCAATGCATCAGCAATCTCGCCAAATTAAGGCTTGACCGGCATCAGCAATCTCGCCAAATTAAGGCAAACGATGATTTTAGGGAGTTCAACTGGATTCACATATGAATTTCTGATGAAGACGGTCAGTTCAAAGTCAACTCAATAGCACGAGCTAAGTTCAGAAACATACACACCAATCTCAGTTCAAGATTTCGACAATTGTCAGACGATAAACGCAGCGCCGGAAGAACTTCATCTATTCGACGAAACAATGAATAGATTGTAGGCTGAAGAAGTTAAGAATTGAGGTAGTTCAAGGTCACTCTACGAAATTGCGGAGATGGCCTATCTTATCCAAAGCATTCCAGACTCCTCTATAAAAGAATGAGTCTGAAATACTTTGGAGGGGGTATCTGTAGGCGTCTAAAAATGCCTATGGGTATCTGCATACAGCTCGAGATGGAGAGAAGACGATGAACGTCGTTATCCGAGTCTAAGAGGATTATCTGTCGTCGACAAGCACATGAAGCGAAACGACGAACCAAGTGGCACGCGCGCATCAATCAACACGTGCGCATCAATCAGTTTGCGAGCGTCAATCAACATGTGCATGTCAATCAACACGCGCATGTCAATCAACACGCGTGTCAATCAGTTCGTGCGTGTCGGTCAACATGCGTGCATCAATCAACACGCGCACATATCAACCAACGCGTGTTCGACAGTCGATCCCGCAACGAAGCGTGCAAGTCAACAAGACGGTCAAACACGCAAAACGATGGAAAGTACAAGTCCCAGAAGAGTCAGAAAACCTAGAAAGTGTTAGGTTTTGGAATCCGCACCGATGCAGGACGGCCGAAACCGACCCGTACCAACACAGGTCAGGCGAAACCGACCCATACCAACGCCGACCCACGCCCTAGCGGGTCAGTGCGACCCTTCGCGCAGATTTGACCCAGAAACACATTTTTGATGGTTTCGACGGGTTTTCATGAGATCTTTTCAGTTCCAAAGGTTCCTAACTGCCTAAATCATATCTCTAAACGTGGTTAGACCGTTATTGACCGAAGATAAGGCCAAGTCACTCATTCTCATCCACATACCCGCATCCGGAGCCCTATAAATACAAACCTAGGGCCTTCTTTTAGCGAGTGGGGGGTTATTATTCAAGACGAGGAGGTGCTGCCAGATTGAGGAGTCAAAGGGGCACGAATTTCAGTAAAGGTTGACAGATCTTGGCGAGTTCTTCGGCATAAAGAAGGAGAGTTCGAGAGATCTGAAGCCCGTTCCCGTCCGTTCCTCGAGATTAGGCTTGGTCTTAATCTCGAGAAGAGCTACTGATTTCGCTTGGTCGATTTTAGCGCTTCAAGCAATACCTCCTTGGTGAGGTAGGAGCTCTGTCAAATTTTTATCAATCGGATCCAGATCTAAGGCGGTCCACGGATATCAAAATCCCCGGCACAGGCAAAGATCTCGCACAAGCAGAAGACCGATAAACGATCTCCCTGCGTTTGTTTGATAAAGTTGTAAACTTTTCTTTATTTTCATTGTGTAAGGAGATCTTATAAAACGATCAACCTTTTATTTTATTTGAGTTTATTATAACGACTAAAGTTGTAATAAATTCGATAGCAATGAAAACAGCAACTTTTGACGCAAACAAGGTCATTCCGAGATCTGACCGAAGAATTAGAGGCAAAACAATCGAAACGCACCAAACGGTGTCTCGGCCAACGGCCAAGACACCACTGGTATATCGGCCAAGGCCGAGATACCAATGGTGTCTCATGCCCAGAAAAGCTGTTTTGCCTGTATAACCTCCCGAAAACCTATTTTTCACTAAGATTACATGATTCCTTTAGTCCAGAGCCTCTCTAACTGATTTGAGGTTATCATTGAATGTGATTAAGTGGTTACAACTGAGGATAAAATCAAATTGTTCATTCTTATATGAAAATAGAGCTTCTGAAGCCTATAAATATAGTCCTAAGGCCTTTAATCACGAAGAGGGGGAATTTAGAGCTGTCGGCGAAGCCCTGACGAATTGGAGAGTGAGGAGCACGAATTTTAGCGAGGAGGAAGAAAGTTTTTGGTGAGGAGAGTTCGATAGATCTGCACCCGCTTCAGCCTCGTTCATCCGCTTCCCTTGAGATCACACCATTGCTATGATCTCTAGAAGAGTGTTTATCTCACCATGGCTAAGATATTCACTTTAATTTCGTGTCTCCTTCGTGAGGCAATGAAATCAATCGGATCTGATCATTTGGTGGTCCACAGATAAACCCCGGCACCGACAAAGATCCCACGCAAGTGGAAGACCGATAAACAATCTCTCTGTATGTGTTTTCTAGAAAGTTGTAATTTTTTAATTTTCTTTGTGTAAAGAGATCTTATAAAAAGACTCCTCTTTTGAATTCATTGTAAATGCCTGAAGTTGTAATGAATTCCTCAAAAAAATCAACTTTCGACATAAACATTTAGAGCCCCCGAAACAAATAGCCCTTAAGGGCCTGGTGGAGGCTAAAGTTGGGCATCACCCTTGGGGTTTTATCATCCTTAGGAAGGGAGAAATGCTCCAGCACTCGAGACTGAGCCATCCGAGACTTTAGTACCGAGCTCTCCTTATCGAGAGGCTTCTTGGTGATAAACTTATTATCCTTCTAAAGCTCCTCTCTGTGCATAAAGCCTTCCCCCAACATGCCCATCAGCGTATCCCTAAGCTCCTCCCACACCTAGGGGTCAAGCTCGTTGATGCGATGTCAGAAAGGTCACCGGGAGCAGCCTTATAGGACCGGAGCTGCATTGACCCTCGGTAGCTTATCAAATGCCTAGGGCTAGGGTTCCTCCTTGGTAGCCCTACCCGACATCTTTATAGGTTCATTGTTGAGTTTATAGGTAGGCTCGAACAAAGAGACTAGAGCTGTCGAGTCCTCTACTCCGCTTTTGACCTTAGCGGGCTCATCGACTCCTTCCCCAACTAGCCGAGTGGGTGAAGCCACATCTAAGATAACTACATCGGCCATCTTGGAGAGAGGGATGTCTGGAGATGGGCCATCCTTAAGACTCAAAGCAGAAACATCTGCCTTTGCCGATTCAGTCAAGTTAATTTGACCCAAGTCAACTACCCCTTGGGTCTCTCGGCCTCTGCTCAATCTCCTTCTCCTCTTCTCGGACTATCAGCCTGAGCGGTGGCACTTGGCCACTCCAACTGATCCACAAATTTAGCAGTCTTCGCTACCACCATCTTCAACTCTTCGGGGTCTAGCTCCCCCCTTAACTACTTTTGATGCCTCATAGTCGAGCCCCGCTTAACCGTAGCTAGGTTCTTTCCCCCAAAGTTCTTCAATGGGTTCAGGGAGAGAGCTAAGACTGCCGCCCAAATGGTATTGGTTTTAGTAGGAGGAACCCTATATAGGACAGCCATGCAAAGAGAAACCGACTCGAAGAGATTACTAATCTCTCGAGACCTAGTATAAGTTCGGATAATCTCTAGTTTTTTCCCCTCCTCAACCGAGAGCAGGCTTGGCTTCAACACGTCCTTCCTGATGTCCGGCCATGTTAGACAAGACAAGGCGGGGTTGGCTCCAAAGACCCACATGAACTTCTCCTTCTAATCCTTTTTCGAATCAGGGATGTTCATCACAAGCTTGAAGACACCCACATTCAAGAAGAAGTGGTGCCACTTCTTTGTAGCTTAACACTAACAAAATGGCTAAACCGATGCAGCATCTATTCGATGCCAACCCTGTGGTATTGTTTGTGGGAAAATTCGTAGTAAAAAGACAGTGAAAGAAAATTAACTTGTATTCTCTCAAAATCGATTACAATTTGAATTCCGATTACAAAAGAGAGGAGAATGAATTTGATTCTCCCCTTTGTTTAAAACTGGGTTCTTCACGGTGGCGATGGAGTGCCTCCTCGAATGCTCACGTTGAGTTTGCTCTCCGTTGACGATCCGCACGTCTTGATTCACTGGAACGATATCTTCTCCTCACAATTTGACGTTGTGGAGAACTTGCATGGCAAGTTTGAAACTCTTGATGAGTTGATAACTCTGAACGAGTTTTAACTCTGGAAAAAGAGTTGATTTGAACCGAAAGTTCGGTTGATAGGCCAAGGATAAAGAATCTCTTGTTGCAGATCTCCCCAGCTCCAGAAATGCTCCAAGGATTCCCCCTTTGCTGCCAAGTCTCAGATCTGAAAAAGCTCACCGAAAGGATGCCCGAATACCCTCTGCTCCGTTCCAAAAAACCCCCCGAATTCAGTTAAGTTTACCCATATTTATAGGGAATTAAGGGGTGTAACCGCCCCCTTAATTCTCTCCATAATAGGATTAAGTGGGGTGTAACCGCCCCCTTAATCCGCTCCCAAGTGGGGCGGAAATCCCTCAGATCGTGGAGGGAAAACGGTTCCTGCAACCGTTCATCTCATGCTTGAACGAGCCAAATTCCCAAGTTGGCATTCGGGACCCTAACTCCGTGTTTTAGACTGAAGACGCGGAGTTGGGTACCCGCTGGACGTTAAAAAACACGGGTCCGACCCCAGCGTTTTAATGTTGTAACGCGGGTCCGACTCCAGCGTTTTAATGTTATAACGCGGTTCCGACTCCAGTGTTTTGATGTTGTAACGTGGGTTCGACCCTCGCGTGTTGATGTTGTAACGCGGGTCCGACTCCAGCGTTTTACTGTTGACATACGGGGAGGACCTCCGCGTTTTGGTGTTGATACACGGTGAGGACCTCTGCGTTTTGGTCTTGATACATGGGGAGGACCTCCGCGTTTTAGTCTTAGAGCGCGGTGATGAGTTCCGCGTCTTGCTTTGAAGAGATTTTCAACAAGTAATCTCTTTTGTCATAGCGTTGCAAAGATCATTATCTTGTAATCTTCGTCTTGGCTCCTTGGGAATATGAGAGTCGTCTGATTGTAACTCCCGATGTTGATTGTGAATGCTTGTTGAATTAGAGCTCTCATCGGTTGTCGTGAAGGTCATCAGATTGTAACCTTCAGCGATCTACGTGAAAGTCTTCAAATTGTAGCCTTCTGGAAGTCGTCAGATTGTAACTTCCATTATCGGTGTTTGATGGGGGATAAGCTATCTATTATGATTTTTAGACAGCCTACAGGTATATCACTGTGAACCCTACCATGGTAGCAATAGAGTTAGGTGCAATTTGTACAGGAGATACCCCTAGAACCTCGGAAACCTAGCGGATGAAGGGGTGAAGGGTAGCCGGAGCCCATACTCCAAGTGCTTCAAGTAGATGGGCACTCCGTCACCCCTATGATGATACACTAATTCAGCCCTATCCGCCGATGACAAGGTAAAAACCTTGGGGATATCAAAGTGATCATAGTAAACTTCGAGCTCCTCTGTGCAAAGCTTTGAATGAAAGGATGGAGGAGATCAATTTTTATCTCATTATGACTAGTAGTAGGAGCGTTAGAGGCCATTGCATATCTCGAAATTTGGCACGAACTCACCTGAGAAAGAAGAAATCTGGAACAAGAAGATAAGGCAAAAGTTGTAGAGAAAATCTCATTCGCAACGAAGAGATGTATGTAGGCCTTGAAGAGGACACACGTAGAGAATAGAATAGTTGATTCAGTCTAAAATAGAGGGATGAGATCAACCTTGTAATCTGAACAGGCCTTACAAAAAATAAAGCGCCACCCTTTACTTAACATGCTACTATGTGCGAGAATCGACGCGATAGCGACGCATAATCCTTGATGACGTCAAAAGGCCTCTCCAGCAGCAACCCCTCACTTTCCCCATAAATGCTCTTTAGAACTCACCAACAGATGAATATTCAAACTTCTACTAGTGTCTAACCCATCAGATATGTGCGGCCGACCTATTAGACAGATAACTCGTGTGATCGACTGAAAAGGCATTGTTAGTTGGACCTCAATAAGGGTGACTCGAACCAGTGGAACGCTTACCTTTGTTGAGTCAAGTCATCATTGGTGTTCGATATTGCTCATTGTGCCTGTTCAAACAAACTCTTCCTAGCCTATGCACACTTGGAATTCGACGATTGGGTCAATTCCAATCTATGACGCTTAAGATTAAAAACATAAGCACTAGACTTCAACATTATTTTCATAAGCCCAAGGCATATACATAGTCCAGAGCAAGGAAAATTAACTCGACAGCTCGACTCAAAAATCAAGTCGTCTCAATCCATAGAACTCAAGGCATAGCTCCAACTTAAAGAACATGAGAAAATATGTTTGTTTATATCTTACAAAATGTTTATAACTTATTTTATAAGCAAAAGTACTATATGAAGATACAAGAGTCCTAGGAGGCTAAACCAGAAAACTAGGGTGTATCAGCACCCCATTGTTTTCGTTGAAAGCTACCTTCATCATTGATTTCATTAAACTTTAGTCATTACAAATGAATTCAAATAACGAAAATAAAAGATTACAACTTTTTTGAAAATAAACGCAAGATCCGTTTATCAACTCTTGCTTTCGTGGGTTCTTTGCCGGTGCCGGGGTTAATCCGTGGACGACCGCGAATATGATCCGGTTGTAGGAAAATTCGGCAGAGCTTCGTCTTAACTGAGGAAGATTTCTGGTTTGAAGTGCTGAGATCAACAAAGCGAAATCAGGGCTCTTCTCAAGATTAAGACCAAGCCTAATCTCGAGGAACGGACGTACGGGCCTCGGATCCTTCGAACTACTTCTCCTTTGTGCCGAAGTTCGCCGGGATCTCGTTAACCTTCGCTGAAATTTCGTGCTCCTTCACTCTTCAATCCAGCAGCACCTCGTCCTCTTGATAAAATTCCCGATCTAGAAAATGGAGGCCTTTGGCTCGTATTTATAGGCCTCGGATGCGGTTATTTTGGATGAGAATAAGTGATTTGGCTCTATCTTCAGTTAACAACAGCCTAACTATGTTTGGGGATGATATCAAGTCAGTTGGGAACCCTTGGAATAGATAAATCCTGTGAAAACAACTAAAAACCCGTCAAAACACGTTTCAGGTTCCGGACAGCGCGGCGCGGGTCGGATCAGTTCCGGACTGCGCGGCGCGGGTCGGAGGAGTCCGACCCGCGCTTGCGCGGGTCGGAATGACCCGACCCACGCTTGCGCGGGTCGGTTTGTTCCGTCCTGCGTTCGCGCAGTTTTGTCGACTTTTTCCTTTTCTATTCTCTTTCTTCCGAGACTTGTTCTTTTCGCGTGTTTGGTCGATTCGTTGACTTTTATCGCAACGCCGCAAGACCGACCGTCGAACGCGCTTTTGTTAGTATATGCGTGTTGATCGATGGGCGCGGACTGATTGGCGCGCGCGCGTTGACCGACGCGCACGAGCTGGTTGACGTGTACGCGTTTAATCGATGCGCACGAGATGATTTGACGTATGCACGTTGACCGGCGCGCACGAGCTGATTTGACGTATGCGCGTTGACCGGCGCGCACGAGCTGGTTTAATGTACGCGCGTTGACCGGCGTGTACAAGCCGATTAGGTGAATCTTCTTGACTCGTCCATTCATTGCTTCGAGTTTCGTGCGGGCTCTCGTAGACAATTTTAGACGCCTACAGATACCACCTCCAAAGTGTTTCAGCCTCATTCTTTTATAGAGGAGTCTGAAATGCTTTGGATATGATGGATCCCCACCTTCAGTCAGTGTTAAGGGACCTACAGATGATTTCGATTCTTGACTTCTCTATATTTTAGCATATTCTGTGTTTTGTCGAATAGCTAAGATTCTCCCGGTACTGCGTTTATCGTATGACCGTTATTGAAGCCTTGAACCGGAATTGGTGAGTAGACTTTGACTTGTGTTATTGAGTTGACTTTTGGTGAGTAGTGTAGGCGTATAAAATTGCCTATAGGTCCCACAATACAGCTCGACGATGCCGATTCAACAAGCGGACCATCGAGCGACGTATCTAAACACGACCGTTATCCCGCTAAACGCCGAAGCCAAGCCATACGCAACGGAGCAGGTTAACGAGGCGACGAAGCCAACAAATCGCACCCAAGCATTGGAACGCATCCACTCGCACGCGGAATCAAACCAACGTTTCGGGGAATCACCGAGTCATCTAAACAAGAGCGAACTCGGCGATATAACGACCGAATCAAGATTGGTTTCGGACTCGAACTCAGAAGTGGGTTTACTGCCAAATCAGGAATCGGATCAAAACGAATCGAATCCGAACAAGTCAACCACACAACCGAATCGAAGCCCAAATCAACAACGAATCGGAACCCGAACGACGGAACCCGAACAACGGAGAACCGGAAACACCGAAAAACCCGAACGACGGACGAAACGAACACCTAAGGGGGCTCGGCTTGGCCGAGCCACCCACAAGTGGCTCGGCCAAGAGCCGAGCCACCCACAGGTGGCTAGGCCAGTTCTGTGCCCGAGGCACAGTCTCGAGCGCCTATAAATAGGCCTTTGGTTCATTCATTCAAGGGGTTGGATTTTGGAGGAGGCGAAGCCCTGCTGGATTGAAGACTCAGATCTAAACAAGATTCAAACATCGAAGGCTTAGGAGACTTGGACTTCCAGATCCGGTGCTCAGCGATCGACAACGCCAAATAAGGCAGGAGTTTGAGAGGATCGGATCTTCAGATCTACACGATCACACTCCGGATCTAAGCTTGGTTCTTAGATCCCGAGCATCGAGCGGTTGTTTCCTTGGTGAAACAATCCCTCCCGGCTATTATCTCCCTTTGCGGAATAATACCCGTTATATCGTGTAGATCCGACCGGATCGAGATCACGCGGTGGTCCACGGCAAATAACCCCGGCGCAGGCAAAGAACCCACACAAAGCGAGTGACCGCAAAACAGGAGCTCGCGATTCGTTCGACATAAAAGGAAATAAATTGTAATCTTTCTTTTTCTTATTTTTGATTTTCATTGTAACCGGATCTTATAAAAAGACCGGATCTTTTCTAACCGATAAACTGTTATCAAGAGTGTACAATGACATCAATGAAGAAGAACACGATTTTTCCCGCGAACAAGTAGACTTTTCGAATCGATCGGCGTTGAGTTTTATCGCAACGCGTTGACCTAAGGCTACGCGTTGATCGGCGTTGACCTTAGGGTTTCGAATCGATCGGTGTTGACTTTCATCGCAATGCGTTGACCGGCGTTGACCGGCATTGGCCTAGGGCTACGCGTTGACCGGCGTTGACCTTAGGGTTTCGTGTTAACCTGAGGAGAACTAGTTATACTCGTGTACTCCTCGGAGTTTCGGGAATCACTTTAACCTCGTGTACCTATCGAAGGTTGCCAGGTTATCCTTAAGAATTATCATACATAATATTCTCCAGGAACTTCCCGTCAAAATTGGGAGACAGTTTAGACTCGTGGTCGCCAATTGGAGTTTGGATTTTGAATATTCTGATAATAGGCGAAAATGTCGCGAAATCACCCAAAATATAAAATTGGTCCCGAATATTTCAAAAATAGGCGAAAAATCACGAAATCACCCAAAATATAAAATTGGGTCTCGAACATTCTGAAAATAGGCGAAAATATCGTGAAATTATTCGGGAGATAGAATTGAACTCCGAACATTCTAAATACGAATGAAAATGCCGCGAAATTATCCGAGAGATGAAATTAAACTCCGAAAATTCTGAATCTGAGTGAAAACATCGCGAAATTATCCAAACTTTAAAATTGGGTCCCAGTATTCTGGATATAGGTTGGACTCTAAAAATTTCGACGCGGTAGATGAGGTTGGACTCCGAAAATTTTGAAAATGCCGTGAAATTATCCAGGAGATGAGGTTGGACTCCGAAAATTTCGAAAATGGACAAAATCAGGCAAAAATACAGCAAAACGAGCGTTAATAAGAGTCTGACCCGTGTTCACGCGGGTCAGATGGATCCGACCCGTGTGATCACGGGTCGGATTAATCCAACCCGCGATCACGCGAGTCAGACATAGGTCCGACCCACGGAACGCGGGTCAGGATCTGGGAAGGGGTAAAAACCCCATCTTATCTTCTTCTTCCTCCTTTTATTTTCGGTTTCCTCTTTCTCCTTGAGTTCTAAACCTCCAAGAGCTTCTCCACACCAAGAATTCTAACTCAAGCAAAATTCCCCTCTTTAAGTTCCCTATTTCCTCTTTCTTCTTTGAACTCTCCACAACCAACCAAGCTTGTAAGGGTTTCGGCGGTTTTTTGATTTGGACCTGAGCATCGACAAGCTTCTTCTCCTCTTCAAGCTTTAGAACTTGGGTAAGTATTCTTTTCATGGTTTCTACTCCCTTACTTTGATTCTAGTTAGTTTCTCATGCTTTGATTCAATGTTTGAAACCCTAGTTCTTGGATTTGGGTAAAAACCGAATTTTGATTGGGTTGTGTGATGGCTGAATTTCTTGAGCTTGATTATGTTCATGGCTTGATAATTTCAGCCCTAGCTCTTTAATCTTGGAAGAAAACTGAAATTTGGGTATGGAGTTTGAGAAATTGGCCGAAATTTTGTTGTTTGAGCCCTTAACCTTACATGGCCGAAATTTTTTGTTGATTGTGTTCATGACTTGATAACTGTAGTCTCTCAACCATTCAATCTTAGGGGAAAACCGAATTTTGGAATTGGGGTTTTGTTGATGGCCGAAATTTTTGTTGTTTGGACCTTTAATTGTACATTGCCAAAAAATCTCACTGTTCATGGCTGAGAAATCTTGACTGAACCTGTACATGGCCGAAAATTCTTGGACTGTTCATGGCCGAAATTTCTGTTGATTATGTGAGCATGGCTTGATCACTGCTGTCTTGAATTCATGATTCGGAACTCATAGTTTGATGGTTGATGACTGAATGTGTGGTCGAACAGCTCTTCGAACATGTATGTGGTTGAAAATTCTGTTGAGGTCTTTGAGCTATTCATGGCCGAATTCTTTTATGTGCTTGAACTTTGTATATAATTCGAACTCGTATATAATTGAACTCATGTATATGATTGAACTCAAACTTTGTATATAGCCAAGGTCTTGTATATAATTGAATTTGTGCATGACTTGAATCCGAACTCGTATGTGGTCGAATGAATCGAATTCATACTTGTATGTGGCCAAGCATTGACTTTGCATATAATCGAATTCCTTCGTTTGAACTGATTGCTCATAAAGCTTGAGTTATGTGGGAATTCGCTAAACATGGTCGTGAATAAGAACCAAACCAAATTCTCGATTTAGGGAACGTATCGAGGCCTTGATTCTTGATTTTGATTTTGTGTATGCCTCGAATCCAAACTTGTATGTGGTTGAGAACCTTATTCACCTTGAATTTGTACATGTGTGAGGCCGGGACTTGACTTGAACTCAAAATTGTACATAACCAAACTTCGTATATATGATTGAATTCGTGCATAACTGAATTCTTGTATATGATTGCATTCTTGTATGGTTCGAACTTGTACATGATTGAACTCGTATGTATTATCGAATTCATATGTAACTGAACTCGTTCATGACTTGAATTCGAGTTATTTTTGTATATGATTGAGCTTGTGAATCCACGTGTTGACATGCTTGAGGCCTTATATTTGACTTTGTGACGCTTAGCTTGAACCGAGAATGTCGTATAGGTTTAATTGGACCCTTAATTAGAAAGTTCCATTTTATAGAATTTCAATTAAAGATTCACAATTTCCCTTTTAGTCTTTCAATTCATGTATCTCGATTCTTGATCTAACTGAGCTGTTGATCTTTATTGCAGATTAGCTATGTCGACGAGGAAATCACGCCTCTCGAGGAGCCGCTCAGCCACTCAGTCGCCTGAGAGGGAGCACTTGTCTTTTACTGGTAAACCCTTGTAATTTTCTGTTCATGAATTCAAAAAATTTTATATCATGCTGCATATCGCATACCCTCTCTGTCCTCCTTGGTGAGGCAGTCAGGAAGAGCCGATATCCTCCTTCGTGGGGGTGGACGCTTCTATATTACATCCCCACTCTGTTCTCCTTGGTGAGGCAGTTGGGAAGAGTTGATACTCTCCTTCGTGGGGATGGACGCTTATCGGATACGTTTTGCTTGGTCAAAACACGTCTTAAGGCCATATGGGGCGATTTTCTGCTGTATTATGTTCCGTAAGATAGGGTTCATCACCGCGTTATTTGCGCGAGAATGTACATTATCTTATGAGTTCGTGATACAGCTAAAATCGTCTCGCCAATTACAAGGTAGTGACTCGGATTGGTGAAAAGAGTTCGACCCCTGTGTCGCCTAAATATTTCTTCATAACTGCGTTTGATAGACACGCGTTACTTGTTTCAGTTGAATATCCTGCGACGCCGTTTTTTCCATTCGATATAGATGGCCACAGAAGTAGATATTATGTCACCACAGATAACCCATCGTCGATTCCTTTTACTTCTCAATTCGCTTTGGATTTCCCCGATGAGCTTTCCAAGTTGGTGCAGGAGGGGAGTCGTCGCATCATGCGCCAATTAATTACGGACACGCCGTTCTCTGAAGACACGGATCCTGCTCATCCTTTAAGAAAGACGCATTATATATTTGGGGATTCCGTGACGGATCCAGACGCAGTAAACCTCAAAAACTAACGGTGGTTGCACGACGAGGGCACGAGTTATTTATACCTCCCTCCGTTCCCTCGTCATCGTTCACTAGCCGACTTGCGGGGGCAAGCGGTGACGCGACAAATGCCGTGGATTCTAACAGAAGAGCACACCAACATTCCTTGTGGATACACCACCAGTCATTCACTTCCGGGTTCTACTGGTAGGAAACACATTACAGGATTACAACCCAGTGTAATGGGCTTGGACGATCCGCCTACAGGGGAGATACCTATAATTGCTCGCATCGTGAGGGATCGCCTCGCTGAACTAGGACGAGAGTTACCTATTGAAAATTACAGGTGCTTTGGTTGGTCTCATTCCTCAGATAAAGCATGGTGGGGCCGGATGACAGGTTATGTCCTTCCCCGGTGGGGTGCTGAACTGAAGTCGATAGGATTGTATGAAGCTGTTCGCGCCACTCCATACGGGTTACCAGTGAATGCTACCCATTTCTTGGGATTAATGGAGCTGTATAATCCCGATACCAACACCTTTCTTACCCAGAACGGGGAATTCGGATTACCCTTCCATGAGATGCACAAAGTCTCCGGACTTCAAATGGGCAATATGCCGTATCAGGAATATTTTCCCTCCAACCGAGAGCTACATCTATTAAAAAAACATAAGCCCTCTCGATACGACACGTTATGGGAACTCACGTGTCATTATCAGATTGCTCTAGCCGGAACTAACCCTATTGCGAGGAAGAAGTCTCCTCAAATAAGTTTGAAGCAATTCTCGTGTTACTTGTTTAAGAATTTGGAGAAAACTGGTGAAAATATTTGTGAACTGGAACCGCTATCTCGTTCGGAGATTGACAAGTTAATTAAAAAATACGACGCCCGCTCTTACACCATTGCGAGTGCCCAAGACCGATTTTGTGCAGGAACCAAGTTCAGGACTTTCTTATTGCAAGCGGAGAAATCCATCCATCCTAAGACCTTGCTAGCCGGTTATATTACACTTTGGTTGAAGAAGTACGTGGTGCCGTATCAAACTTCAGATGCCTTGTCGATTGAGGTATTGTTTCCCGCTATCCAGCTTGCCTATGGGAAGAATTTATCTCTTTTACCAGCAATGATCGTCGGTATCCATCGTGGGCTTCGCCAACTGACTACAACTTTCACTCAGACTGATGAGACCCCATCTACGAAGATCCCTACGCCGAAGACGGAATTCCCTTATACTTATTTGATGGGGTGGCTGGTTCTACATCGCCCCGATTTGATGTCACCTCCTAAAAGTACATATCTGTCTACTCCTTTGCTATAACTATACGAGGAGTGTAAATGGCCAACTCGGACTTTCTCAGATATCAGGAAGAGCTTGCGTATGCACAAGGGTTGGGTAGTTAACCCATGTCTTCCTCGATTTGCCAGTAGATACAGTGGGATGCTTGCTGATGTGGAAGCACCCGGGACTGACCGGACTTCTCTTGATGTCGGCTATTTCAGATGGCTCATGAACATAAGGCCGGGCCATCTCATTTTCAGAGTGAAGGGGCGCTGCTATTTAGAGCCCTATCTACCATGTCGATTCGCCCGCCAATTTGGGTATGATCAATTATATGTTGGGAATCCAAATCAACATTTTCATACTCGCGACGGGCTAGTGGACGGCGCTCGTGCTTGGCTGTGGAACGTGACGGGTTGCACTGGTGCCAAATTTAGCCTTCCGAATGCTGACCGTCGCTTAGAGCTCACATATCTATGTTGTAAATAGATCATGGTTGCTAGTGAACCCGTCCCTCTACGATCAATTGAAGAGCTGATAGCTGAATCTGCAGCGTGTATCGCTGAAAGGACAGCTCGAGAAAATGCACTGGAAAGAAAAAGACGTGACAGAAAGATAGCTAGCCCCTCAGGCAAAGGCAAGCAGAAAATGAAGGAAATAGAAGAGGAGTCATTTGCTTCTGAGGAGGAAACTTCCGACGAAGATGAAGTCGCTGCTGGTGGTGCTACAGAAGTCAACAGTGCCTTCGAGGAAGACGCTGCAGGTTTGTCTGAATCTTTTTGTAAAGAACTATGGGACTTATCGATTGCTGATCGAGTTTGTCGACTTAAAGCTCGAAAAAAATGGAGAATTTTGCCAACTTACAATAGGATGATTGTTGAACTTTCAGATGTAGATTCCGAAGAAGAAGCGAGAAGATGTAGCCTTGTCCCCCGTACTCGATCTCGGGTTACAGCTCAAGCAGGGCCGCAAATTGAGTCACACGCTGCATCTACACAGGATATGCATGTAGATCTTAAAGAGACGCGACCTACTAAACGCTTGAAGTTGACCATCAAGCGACGCGCTGAACCCCATACTTCTCGAATGGAGGCGGTTGACGATACACTCGTTGGTGAGGAAGGTAATATTTCAGTCATTGTCATTTTTTTTCTTTTCTTCTACCAAGCTTCAAACTTAGTAAATTCTATGTCCCAGGGGATCATGACGAAGACACGATGATGTGCGACCCCTCTTCTCCCGACATAGGCTTTTTCGGCGAATCTTGCTTCGCATCACAAGTAGATGTGGTTGCGGATCAGGGTATGCCAGGTGCCGAAACAGACATGGAACCTGAGATTGGCGAAGGTACCATCGTGGGACCTGATACGCCCGTAGTGATAGCTAACCCAGGTACACCTATTACCGGTAGTACAACTTTTAGATGGCAATCTCGGGTATTAAACGAGAGTTCGTTCCTCCTCTAATTGCTTATATGCTTCTAGCTCTTTTAGAAAAGCTACAAGAGGCGACTGGTAACGTTGGGGTTGAAGAGCATGCCGTCACCACCGGAGGTGAATTTAACTCTATCTCATTGATGATTTTTTTTTAACCTCTCTTTCCATGTCTTAACATTTGGAATTTTCTTCAGATGCTTCAATGGAAGGCCCAAGTGATAAAGAAACCTTTCACCATGCAGCCGATGCATCTCCGTCTGAGCCCATACAGGACCCTTTGGGCTCTGGCGACAGGCTGCTTGATGACATGTTGTCAGAGCAAACTCGTCGAGATGCTACCGATCCGGTTGTCGAAGCTGCTGAACCGGTCATCGAGACGGTCGAACCAGTCTTCGAGACTATTGAACTAGTCATCGAGGACAGTTCCTCTGCAGGTATGGATTTTGTCCTTATGAAAATTGTTTCCTTACCAAACTTAATCGTAAGGGCGTTATAATTGTAGGACCAGTCGTTAAGACTGATGCAACTACTATTGTTGGGATATCTGATTACCCTGAGGATCTTGATTTCTTGCTTTTGGCAGGAGTTGTTATTGACCCTCGGTCATCAGGCTTTTCGCAACAACTCCCGGTTTCTTTAGGAATGCCGACTACCATGCCTGCTATAACTATTAGCGAGAGTTCGCCTGAACTGACCGTGAGACCAACTGAAGGAGCTGGTGCTTCAACGGCTACTATACCCATAACGCTTCCTGCGACACATGAGGTTGAGCGACGGGAAGCGGGTGTAGTGTGTTCGGTCACAGAAAGCTCTTCGGGGATTGGTGAATCTCGTGTGCTGTCTTTTTTCTTTTATTTTTCCTGACTTATCATAACTGAGTATTCATGATTTTGCGCTTTCTTTTTCTAGGATCGTCATCTCACCTGCGCATGCGCATTGATGCTTTATTGTCTGATGACGACCCAGATAAGCTCCTCCTCTGCTTGGAAGTCGGCAATTTTCTTAACTTCGTAGAGTCACTAATTGGCACACTCCTGGAGAAGAGGATCCCTTTCGGCCAATTCCGGTCGGTCCTTGAGCGTAAAATAGCCTTAATAAAGGACATTGGTGCCCTCGACATAGCTAAAGCTTTGACCGACAATGTGAATCAATTTGAGCGTAGATTTGTGAAGCTACAAGAGCTCTAATCTGTTGGTGTTTCTGGCTACGTTGCTGCGCGAATGGAGGCTCGTATGCAGTCATGGCATGAATCTCGAGAATCCGTCGGGCTCAGGATCCAGTCGCAGAGAAAACGTGTCGACCAAGCGGAGGGAGTTCTTTCCGAAAGATTGGCTCACTTACGCGAAATCGACTCGTCGTTAGCCTTTGTTGACGCCAAAATAGCAGAGCTTGAGCAGAAACTGGTAGAAGCAAAACAACGAAGAACTATTTTGGAGGTGACCAAGGCCGGGGAGGAGCATAGCAAGGCTATGATATCCAGCAAAGTGATGCTCTCGAGGGAAAGATTAGCCAAGATGGAGGAAGAAGCCGCCCAACTCTTATCCGCTTTCGAGGACTCCTTCAAGATCGAGCTGCAGCGTGAGCTTGAACGTGCTTATGCTGAAGAGTTAAACAAACTTGAGCAGGAAATTATTAGTGAAAAATACAATGTAAAGTGATTGTGACTGTTATATCTGAACTCCTTTTTTTTTGTTAATGATACACGTGTTTTGTTCAAACTTCTCATTATGATTTCACATTCTGTTTAGAATAATCAACCATAATACTTATAAGATTTTTGGCAAATCCTCAGCCGTCAACGGATTTGATATGCCTTTACCGACTACCGTTTGAATCGGGCTAGCCTGTGAATTATCTGGGTCCGTTTCACAAGTAGCGTTGTGCTAAAGGGATGAACCCCTTTAGACTTAATGTTACGAATTTGAATACGTAAACTTAGTCATTTTCTTACGGTGAAAGACGAACCGGTAACGCGTATTAGGCGCTGACTTATCCCTGCTTAGGCTTCGGGATAAAATTCCCCAGACTTAGATTCTGGTATCTTTTTCAATCGGTGAAAGACTAAACCGGCAGCGCGTATTAGGCGTAGACTTATCTCTATTTAGGAGTCGAGATAAAATTCCCCAGGCATAAACTGCACGGATTTGAAGTTGAGAATTATGTCTTTTCTCAGGGTAAAGACAAACCCGATGTTGGAGCGGTAGAATTTTATATTCTTGGCTCCAGGTCTTGTTTAGGGTAAAGACGAACCCAAAAATAAAAGATGAAGAATTTTATATTCTATCTTTCAACACTGAAGAGGAAGAATTTTATATTCTATCTCCAGTTGGGAAGGAAACTCGCGGTAGGGTCTCCACCCCCAGAATTCGGAAAGATGAAACTAAGAGTGGGATCTCCACTCCGAGAATCGGAAAGATTCAAACGACCCTAACTTTTATAGGATTGGTTGTTTGATTCAAGAAAAGAGTTCCTCATTTATTAAGGGGAAATTCTGATTTCGACCCTAACTTTTATAGGTTTGGCTGAAAAGGAATTTATGGAAGTCTTTCGTTTATCGAAAGGGATGAATTGATCTTTGTCCTAACTATCTGCAGGTTTGACTAAGAGAGGTTGGAGACAATCCTAACTTTTATAGGTTTGATTGCTCGAATTGAAAATGGACCTTTCGTTCATGGGAGGAATCGATAGGAGAATCTGGCTTTGGCCCTAATTTTTATAGGTTTGACCTGAAAGCAAAAAGAACGGAATACAGGTAACAGTAGAAATACTGGTTTGTACTAGCCACTCGATGGGTGATTTTGATGTTAAGTGATTAGGACTTAACACGTTAAGTTTTGAAAATTGCCATGAATTGACGGATAGAAATTTTGGTGGGCCCACCGTCAATTGACTTGATCAGTGGGGGATTTTGTGAGGAAATGTTAATCTGTCAAGATAATCAAATCTCATTCATCAATAATAAAAACACGTTTTAACTTTGAATACATTCAGAGTCCAAGTGTGGATTTTATTCATTACTTTCATAGCAACTGGGTTATCCCTAAGAATACCACATGTAGTATTCTTCCGGGAACTTCCCGATACATTGGTTATCTTGAGTACACTAAGGGTAGTATTTTTTCAGGAACTTGCCGTTTATCGGCATCATAAGCCGGTCGCGTTCCTTGGTGATGAGGCGATATGCGCCACTCGAATAGACTGTCTCTACTACGAACGGCCCTTCCCATTTGGGTTCAAATTTGCCTTTCTTCTTAGAGTTAAGGATCATAGGTCGTTGTTCAGTTAAGACCAAATCTCCCTCTTTAAAACTCCGTTGTCGAACCTTCTTGTCGAAAGCTCGAAAAATTCTGGCTTGATAAAACTCAATGTGCTGTTGAGCTTCTAAGCGTTTTTCATCGAGTATCTCGAGTTCTTCGAGACATTTCTGATGTTGTTCTTCGGTCGTCATCTGGGTTGCGAGAGCGATCCGAAGAGACGGAATTTGTATTTCTAACGGAAGGACGGCTTCACACCTGTACACCAAAGAATACGGGGTTGCGCCAGTAGGCGTACGAACTGTGGTACGATAAGCCCATAGTGCTTTGCCGAGTTTATCATCCCAATCTCGTTTGTTAGTTTTCACGAGTTTTGATAGAAGCTTGATGATAGTCTTGTTAAAGGCTTCAGCTAATCCGTTTGCTGCGAGATTGTACGCCGTTGACGGGAGGTCCTAAATTCTAAACTTCTCGCAAAACTTAATGTAGGCATTGCTGACGAATTGAGGACCATTGTCGTGTATAATCTATCTTGAGACACCATATCGGTAAATAATATGGTGTTTGATGAATGTAATAACGTTGCTTGTCTTAACTTCTCTGAGCGGAATCGCTTCAGCCCATTTGGAGAAGTAATCGGTAATCATGAGAATAAATCGGTCACCTCTGACTGACGGGGGATTTATAGGACCAATAATATCCATTCCCAAGTCTCAAAAGGCTACGAGGTCGCCGAAGGATGTAAATGCTCCGGGGGTTGGTGCATATAATTCGCGTGCACTTGACACGCATGACACTTCCGGGCATATGCGACTGCATCTTTGATCATGGTGGGCCAATAATACCCCATTCTTCTGATGCGATCATAAAGTTTAGGGCCAGGTTGGTGTGAACCGCAAACCCCTTCGTGTGTCTCTTTCAGGACTTCTTCTGCTTCTTTAATCGATAAGCAACGCAGTAGTAAATCATCGTACCCCCTGCGATATAGCGTTCGACTCTCCGTGTTATAGTAGAATCTTGGTGCTCTTCGTCGGATTGAATCCCTTTTCTTCACGTCTTCTGGTAAAATTCCATGCAAGACATAATCAATGATGGGGAAATGCCAATCTCGGGGTTCGAATTCGACCTGAGTCGAGTATACTTCTTTAACATCCTCTTCCTCGCCATTTTCATCATAGATTGGCACCAAGAGTTGGTGAGTCCTTACTGTAACAAACTATTTTGTTTCAGGAGGCTGTGCCAGGGATACGGCTAATGCTACTAACGCATCTGCGTAAGCGTTCTGTAACCGCGGAATGTGTTCGATGAAGAATCCTTCGAATGATTCTGCCATCTCCACAGCCATCTTATGATATGGTATTAAATCCTGGATTCGGACCTCATACTCCCCTTGGACTTGCTTAACTATTAGTTGAGAATCACCGAAAGCTTCGAGATACTCAACCCCCAGTTCTTTAGCGAAACTGAGTCCAATAAACAACGCATTATATTCGGCTACGTTGTTCGAGCACGGTTCGGTCAGCGAGTAAGCTCTAGGCATCACATGTTTTCCTAGGGAAACTAAGACAACTCCAACTCCGGAGGAAACCTTAGAACATCCAGGAGCACTTGCTACATTAGTTGCCCGAGAAGCACCATCGAAATACAAACGCCACACCTGTTGATGGGAAGTTATGTTGACTTCGTGGGTTTCATCTGGCAAATCATCGTATACCTCTGCAGTATCCGTAGTTGGGTTAGCCGCCAGGAGATCACAAATAGCTTGTCCCTTAACCGACTTTTGTTGTTTAAAATGCAAGTCGTATTGGGACAGAAGTAAAGCCCATTTAGCCAACCGCCAATTCATGAAAGCAGGCTGTGTCATGAATATTCTGACTGGGTTAACATTAGAGATGACGTAGATAGTTTGTCCCACCAAGTAGTGTCGCATCTTTTGGATAGCGAATACTAAGGTGAGACACTCTCTTTCAATCATTGGGTATCGAGATTCAGCACCTACCAAGGTCTGACTTAGGTAATATACTGCCTGTTTGTGACCGTTATCGTCATCTTGTGCAAGTAGTGCACTTCATGAGTGGCTCGTCGCTTTGACATAAATCAAGAACGGTTTGCCCGATTTCGGTGCAACGAGTACAGGAGGTTTTGAGAGATATTCTTTAATACTCTCGAACGCTTTTTGACAAGCATCGTCCCATACGAATGATACGCCCTTTTTCGTGAGCCTAGAGAATGGTTGATATTTTCCTGAAAGATTCGAAATGAATCGACGGATATAAGCCAACCGTCCTTGTAGTCCTCTGAGCTCCTTAAGATTTCTCAGAGGCTGCAATTCGTTAATCGCCTTCACTTTGTCAGGATCAATGTGAATACCTTGGTGGTGACGACGAATCCAAGAAATTTACCGCTGGACATTCCGAGAAAAAATTTGGTAGGATTCATCTTCAGTTGATGAGTCCGCATCAGATCAAACATGGTCTTTAAGTCTTTAATGTGATCATTCTTGTCACGACTTTTCACGACCAGATCATCCACGTAGCATTTGACAGTCTTCCGAAGATGCTCTTGGAAAATCTTTAACATGGCTCTCTGATACGTAGCACCTGCGTTCTTTAAACCAAAGGACATAACCGTGTAGCAGAAAACACCGAGAGGTGTTCTAAATGCGGTGTGCTTTTCGTCATCTGGGTTCATCTTTATCTGATTATAACTAGAGAATCCGTCCATAAAAGACATTCTCTCGAATCCGCACGTATTATCAATGATAACATCTGTAATTGGAAGAGGGAAATCGTCTTTTGGGCATGCCGTGTTAAGATCTCTGAAGTCAATGCAAATCCTAATTTTCCCGTTCTTCTTGAGGACTGGGACAATATTGGCGAGCCATTCGGGATGTTGCTCCTCCCTGACGAAACCCGAGTCGATAAGCTTTTTGACTTCAGACTCGATTTCCTCCATAATCTGCGGACGAAACCATCTTTGTTGTTGTTTGACAGGTTTAACATCCGGCTTAATATTGAGACAACGCATTGCTACATTCGGATCGAGCCCTGGCATATCTTCATAATTCCAAGCGAACACATCGATGTATTCCCTAATGAGAGAGATTAATTCTTCTTTCTTATTCGGCGGGAGGCTGTCGCTAATGAATATTGGCTTCGGATTATCCTCATTACCCATATTCACCTGGACTACTTGATCTTCGGTAGGAGGTTCCCTTTGTTCAAACCTATCACCGTACTGCATATTCAAGTGATGAACCCAAGGGTCTTCCTAAGTTGGCATTTGATCGTCTTCCTCTATTGTAGTAGGATCAACCGTAGCCATGTTCGACATTAGCTTTTTGAACATTTCTCCGAGACTAGCGTCGGAATCCCAAGCTGAAGAATCAGAAGAATACCCGTTTTTACCTTTGTTAGCAATTTGATCGATGACTTGCCAATAATATTCGTCATCAGATGAGGAGACATAACCTAAACCTCTTCTGTGGCGATAATAGTCGTTGGGTTTTCCTTTTGGTACATAGGCCATTCGAGGTGGAACTCGCGGACCTCGACCAAAACAAAGGCCTTCTCCGAGCGTGAAGTCATATCCGTACTTCTCCATGAGATCACGTGCTTTTGTATTATATCTAAATAGGTGAGGGGCAGGTTTATCATCATCGTCTTCGTCTTCCAAGAAATGGTCTGGTATTGGAGATTCTTTTCCTTTACCGTAGACAACTTTCTTCTCACCCCCTGTCTTTGCAAGAACGACAAGTGTCATTCCAAACGAGTCCTGCACCTGTTTTTTTATCATGCAAAATGAGTGAAGTGGCATATACAAATCAGGATTACCATACAGCCCTTTCATAATATTATCAGGACACAACAAGTACTCTAAATCATCATTTATTGATATTTCTTCGGCAAGTTGCCAATTACAACTACTTTCCGATGATTCTTCATCGTCAAGCTTGATTACAATGGGTACAATATCATTAAGTACAAAACCACCATCATAATCGAACCCAGCTTCGGTATCAGCTTCGTCCCCGCTGTCCGTTCCTTAGGCCGATGGTTCAGTATCGGATTCGGCACCGTATAGAAGGGAGTCGGTAAAATAGTTCTCCAATCCCTTAAAAGGTTGCTTATCCGCGACCACCGTCTTGACTTCGTCATTGGTGTCCACATATTTGAGACACTGATGAAGAGTTGATGGGACTATAAGATTACTGTAGATCCAGAGTCGACCCAACAGTAAATTATAGGAGGTCTCTGCGTCAATTACGTAACATGTGACTTCCGACTTCAAATCCCCGATCTGGCACTTCACTCGAATTTTTCCTAATGGTCTGGACCCACTGGTGTTGAATCCGTAGATCGTAGTGCCGGTGGAGGCTAGCTTACTAGCCAGTATCCCGAGATTGTACATCAATCGGAGTGGCATGATGCTGACAGCGGAACCCGGATCGACTTGGATCCGGTTGACAACACTGGAGCCGATGTGCCCGGTAAAATACAAGGGTCGATCATGCTTCGAATTCTTCATCTGCATGTCTTCTTTTATGAAAGAAATGCAAGGGAAACGGTGCGTGGCGAGGTTGCAATGTTGAACCGGCGACTCTGGTTCTTCAGGAGATGGCTTGATCCGAGTCAGGAAAACTTCAGAATTGGACAAGGCCTCTTGTAACGCTTCCCTTGTGTCCTTTGAAAGACGCAGCAACTCATACAGGGTTATTCTAGTCGGTATATTAGCTAACTACGTCATAATGTTGAAATGAGGTGGAGCGCTTGAACTTCCCGGTTTGTCTCTCCCAATCGGTAGATTGAATCGAGACTGCTTTGGGTTCTGACCCTCTTGGTATAAGGGTTCTTTCCCTTTCTGCTTTTGTTGGGTCTTCTCCGCAATCACGGGTACTGGGGGAGTTGTGACTACTCCCATTTCCGCTAACATCTTGGAGGGAACGGTTTTGGTTATCCCCTGCTTAGCTAACTGCTCGGAAGCATCCGGATACTTGAAGTAATACTCATTTCCACTCCGGGTCGCAAAGACTTCTTGTTCATCTTCAGAAAGCGGAAAAGCCAGGATTCTTTCGTCATCTTCTCCTGGAATAGCAGAGGCTCCGTAGCAGGACTTCCCTTTTCCTTTTGATTTTCTTTTGGATGACGATCCAACCCATTGTTCATCTTCAATCAGGTCGGGGTGAACCCAGAGAATCTCGCCATTCGGGGCTGTGTGTGGCACAAGTCCCTTCTGACGTTGTTTGTAAGGATCATCGTTCACGGTGTTCATTGCAATTTTCACCACGGGTTCGGGCTAAAACCAGTTCAACGGGACAGATCCGAAGCTGATCGACACTGCATTTGCACCCACTTTCTTCTCTTTAGGCTACTTCATAGTGATGACCCCCACATCAATCAAAGCTTGGATCTTATCTTTGAGAGCGTAACACGACTTGGTAGGGTGGTGAACCGCTCTGTGAAACGCGTAATACTTCGGATCATTAACCCTTTTGGCGTCTTCCTGATCTTGGACTGGAGGCAACTTAATCTTGTTGTTCTCTATAAGGTATTTAAAAATACCGAGAACTTCATCTTCCTTGAATGAATAGATCTTCGGGAATTTCGGTTCTGAAGCCTTCTGTTTCTGAGGCTGTTGTTGCCATCGTGACTGCCGAGGCGCCTTCTGCTGCTGTTGTTGCGGTTGCGCTTGCACTTCGAATGTTTGGTTCGCATCCACTGCATTCACTTATGCTTTCCCTTTTCCTTTAGGAACAAAATTCTGTTGCGGGGCTGGTGCCGTCGTTTGACCTCTTTCGGCCTTTTTCCTCTTGAGGAAACGTTCGGCTCTTTCCCCTCGGACCTTCAAATCTTTCCAGGTCTTAGACGGCGCCATTCCCATGGCTTCGAGAATATCCAATATGAAAGATTGTTGTGAAAAGTTTCCAGGATGAAGTCCTCACTAATCGGATCCCTGCAATTCATGGCTTTGTTCCGGAATCGTTTAATGAAATTCTCTACCAACTCTCCGTCCTTTTGCTTCTCATCAAATAATATTCCGATCGAGACCTCAGTGTCATCATCAAAGAAATTTGTGAGAAACATATCATCCATGTCATCCTAACTGCTAATGCTCCCCGGCTTGAGGCGGCGATACCAATCGAAGGCTGCTCCGCGAAGAGTGCCGACGAATGATCGTACCATCAATGGTTCATTCCCGGAGATTATCCCCAAGTGAGACTTGAAGTATATTAAATGCTGAGTAGGGGAACCCTTTCCATCAAACGGTGTGAAGTTGATTAAGTTAAACTTCGCTGGATACGGGATTGACTCCCATTCTCTTGGGTATAGGCACGGTATTCCGGACCTTTTCACTTCCTAGGCATTCATCAACGCATTGATTTTGCTCTCTAAATCTCTCATTTTCTTATCCTCACTGGTATCTGTCTTCAAGTGGTTTTGGGGAGAAGTAACGTGGTCCTCTTTCGTATTGTTATCATCCGAAGGACCACCCCATTATTATTGTTGATAGGAGGGGTTCATGTTGGCATTATCCTCCACTTCCCGATCATTATCAGTTTGGTCGTGATTATTCCGACGGCTAGACTCTCCCTGATGAGTTGTCAGTGTCGCAATTTGCTGGTCATGCATCTCCCCTCATTTGCTGCATAGCCATTTCCATTTTAAATTTAAAACTGTCTTTTTGCTTGGTAAAGCGTCCTCAAGAATCTTAGCCACTTGCTCAGCGATAATCATGAGTGATTCGTAAGGTTGTCCTGCACTCGATACGGTGTCATCGAAAGCCATCGCTGAGCAAGCATCCGAGCAAGCATCTGAGCAAGCATCCGAGGCTTCATCGTCTGAAGGAAGTCCTTTCTGCATTCTTTGGTAATCCCTTCTTCTATTGGTCCCTGATCGCAATCGAGTTATACGCTGGGACACTGCGGCAAACTGATCTGGACTAAAGTGTCGCGTTGACTTCCCTCTCCCGGTCATGTTAACAGACACTTCTGGAAATTTATCATCTTGAAGAGAAGCTCTCCTCTTTCGGAATTGTCTTGGTTTGGATTCAGACGTTCTGGTGGAAATTCTTTCAAATACTGAAACTCTCTCCGGGACGGTCTTGGAACAGCAACACTCTGACAATACCGCCTTAATAATTTTAGCACACGGGCAGTGAGAATCCGTGTCTCGGGCACTTCTTTTCCTGGATTTGTTCGCACCCCCAGTTTGATAGTACAACTCGTCAGTTTGATGATTGGAGCAACCTATCGTGTGTTGGCACGAGTCCCTAGGTGTAACGTCCTTGTCTGACGGGTACGTTTCCTTCTGGGGAGACAACGTTTTGTTAGCGTTTTCAGGAGTCGCATGTCTGAGGCTACGTTTTTGTGAACGTTGGTCCTCAACAGGCTCCTGGATTTCAACACGCAATCTAATGCGGTCATTTGCGGGACTTTTCCCGTTATACGTTCTCCTCCGCTGTTTAGGAGGACGAACTCCAGCCTGACGATGTGCTCGAGATTCATTCAATAGGCCTAAACGCCCTTTGGGTAAAGGGCTAAGGCGATCTTTGATCGTTATTTTAAAATGGGACAAATCCACGCTATCGCGGACCTCAACCGGAGGCGCGGAACTTGATGGAATTGACGAAATAAGTGCAGGAGATCTTCTGTCTTGACTCTGACGCGGGTCAGACTTGGGTGACCGGCGAGTTGGAGGGTCGGATTTGGGCGACCTGCAGATTGGCAGGTCGGATCTGGGTGACCTGTAGATTGACAGGTCGGATCTGGGTGACCTGCAGATTAGCGGGTCGGATCGGGGTGACCTACGATTCGGCGGGTCGGATCTGGGTGACCTACGATTCAGCGGGTCGGATTTGCGTGACCTGTAAATTGGCGAGTCGGATTGGAGTGACCTACGTTTCGACGGGTCAGATTGAAGTGACCTACGTTTCGGCGGGTCGGATTGAAGTGACCTGCAAATTGGCGGGTTGGATTGAAGTGACCTGCAAATTAGCAAGTCGGATTGGAGTGACTTGCGTTTCGGCGGGTCGGATTGGAGTGACCCGCGTTTTTCGAACTTTTTGGCCGCCGTCTTAGACTTTGGCCTCCATACTTGGTGCAGTCTTTGTGGCTTATTTTCCACTCCTTCTTTCTCCAATTTCTTGGCTTCTTGCATAAGAATTTTTGCTTGTGCAAGCAATGCGCGGCGTTTCTGAATCCGCTCTTGAAGAGTCGATCGGGTCCTTTTGACGCGAACCCATTCATTCCTCGCTGGTTTGAAGGAGGAGGAGTTGTCCACCCTCTGTTGTGGTGGTTGGTGCCTCCTGGACTTCAGATCCGCTTCATAGCGGATTCCATCAACTGGTTCCAAGGCTTTGGCCAATTGGCGTGCGAGGCGTTGGCGTCGCCTCTGACGTGCTCTCTTTGATAGAGTGGGCACATCATCAACAGTCGACCCCTTGCTCAAGGGGTTCAGATCTGTAGTTTTAGCCTCAGTGGATGCCGGCGGGGCGTTGTGAGCCACGAGTGCAGCGGTGGCGGGAAGATCTCCTTCTTGGGCTTCTGCAGCTGAAGTCCAACGGGTCATCCTGGAGTAGGCCTTCCTGCATCTGCGAGGAGAGGCCGATATGGAGGAGGAGGACAAGTATTCCTCGTACTTCTGCTGGTCGAACTCATATTCGACCTCCGTTTCAACCGGGATCGGGATCCGAGGTTGCGACACGTCGGCCTTCGCAGAAAGGCTGTCGGCTCCCACTGTGGTCGCCAGTTTGTTTTCGTTGAAAGCTGCCTTCATCATTGATTTCATTAAACTTTAGACGTTACAAATGAATTCAAATAACGAGAATAAAAGATTACAACTTTCTTGAAAATAAACGCAAGATCCGTTTATCGACTCTTGCTTTCATGGGTTCTTTGCCGGTGCCGGGGTTAATCCATGGACGACCGCGAATCAGATCCGGTTGTAGGAAAATTTGGCAGAGCTTCGTCTTAACTGAGGAAGTTTTCTGGTTTGAAGCGCTGAGATCGACAAAGCGAAATCAGGGCTCTTCTCAAGATTAAGATCAAGCCTAATCTCGAGGAACGGACGTACGGGCTTCGGATCCTTCGAACTGCTTCTCCTTTGTGCCGAAGTTCGCCAGGATCTCGTTAACCTTCGCTGAAATTCCGTGCTCCTTCACTCTTCAATCCAGCAGCACCTCGTCCTCTTGATAAAATTCCCGATCTAGAAAATGGAGGCCTTTGGCTCGTATTTATAGGCCTCGGATGCGGTTATTTTGGATGAGAACAAGTGATTTGGCTCTATCTTTAGTTAACAACAGCCTAACCACGTTTGGGGATGATATTAAGTCAGTTGGCAACCCCTGGAACAGATAAATCCTGTGAAAACAACTTAAAACCCGTCAAAACACGTTTCAGGTTCCGGACTGCGCGGCGCGGGTCGGATCAGTCCGACCCGCGCTTGCGCGGGTCGGATTGACCCGACCCGCGCTTGCGCGGTTTTGTCGACTTTTTTCTTTTCTATTCTCTTTCTTCCGAGACTTGTTCTTTTCGCGTGTTTGGTCGATTCGTTGACTTTTATCGCAACACTGCAAGACCGACCGTCGAATGCGCTTTGGTTAATATACGCGTGTTGATCGATGCACGCGGACTGATTGGCGCGCGCGCGTTGACCGACGCACACGAGCTGGTTGACGTGTACGCGTTTGATCGACACGCACGAGATGATTTGACGTACGCGCGTTGACCGGCGCGCACGAGCTGATTTGACGCACGCGCGTTGACCGGCGCGCACGAGCTGGTTTGATGTACTCGCGTTGACCAGCGCGTACAAGCCGATTAGGTGAATCTTCTTGACTCGTCCATTCATTGCTTCGAGTTTCGTACGGGCTCTCATAGATAATTTTAGACACCTACACCCACCAGGAGTCAGACGCAAAGAAACATTAGCTATAGGTGGTGAAGGAGCCCACTGGACCTCCAACTCATCCCCCTGACTCACCTTCTTCCCAGACGAACTCGCCCAGCTATCTTTGGCCAAATCCTCACCAGCTCCTTAGCCAAGCCCTCATTTTCTTCCCCGGTTTCCTTAGCAGAGCCCTCGTCAGCCTCGTCATCTGATTCACCCTTAGCACCACTACTATCAAGATCTAGTCTGACACCATGTTTCTCTATATCCAAGAGTGTATCCAAACAATTAGCAACTCTTGGAAAATAGCAAAAATGGTTGGGTCCACTCTTCAACTCGACCGGAAGCTGTACCAAGATATAATCATACCCAGCCTTACAAGCCATCGTTACCTCCACCTTTCCGAGGACGCTATGACGGTATCCCTCGACGATTTTCGATAGATGAGTCTCGGAATCTAGATGAGTGATGCAGCTTTGAGCCTTGACTGAGGATGACTCTTGTTGAGCACTCTCTTCCTGGAGTTTCTTGTGTGCCGACCGCTCTTCTACCAGCTCAACTTTCAGGCGCTGGCTAGAGTGGCGGTCGGACTCAGCTTGCTCCATAGAACGATCCCTCTCTCGCCTCCCTCGTAATACCTCCTCGGATAAAAATTTTATCCTCTTATTCTGCTCATGGATTTCGTGCTTGAGCTTATCAATATCGGCAGATTTCTGGGTATCTGAGACCTTTAAGCTGTCAATCATGCTCTCCATACCTCCATTTCCTTATGCCAATAACCCAATTCATTCTCCTAGGTCGCTAGTGACTGAAGGGCATTTTCCAGATTGGTCTTCTGGGCGGCCAATTCCTCCTAAAGTTTAAAGTACGAAGCTCGGACTTGCTCCATTTGGCCAAATATCTCTTGCTCCACAAGAGCCCTACGAACCAGATAACTCTTGATGCCTAGATGCAGACCGACATCTAGGACTTCACCCAACACCTCTTCATCACGGGGAAAAAACTACTCCATCGCCTTCGATTGAGCAACCTGAGACTCAAGCACAGATGTCCTGGCATCAAGATAATGCGTAGGTTGGTGTCTATTCTCCAGAGTCGGCTCCTTCTCATATCAAAGACCAACTTTGGGAGATCCTATCAGTAGCATCCTCAATCTGTCCCATGTTTAGAGTCAATCTTGTTGGCACTGTGAGAATATGGCCATCCATACTCCTCGGAGCTAGACACCCATTTGCAGCCGGCTCCTTCCCCTGGCAGTGGGTCAACTTGGCGGGGGCATCTGGAGCCCTTTCGGCCCATGTTTGGTCCTCTGTCCCCACCAAAATGTCACCTCCCGCTAGAGCCTCAGCCTTCAATTCAGTTTTATATTTTTCTTTTTTCACACTAATGTCACATTATCACAAAATGTACATGGTTTTTGCCTATAAATTCAAACGTTTATCCCCGTTTATTTTCAACTCAAATTTGTTCAAAAAAGGTTTTTGCCTACAAACCCAAAGTTTTACCTCCTTTATTTTTAAAAACTCACACACTTCTTCTTCTTCTTCTTTAAAAAACTCACCCACTTCTTCTTCTTCTTCTTTAATGAAAGCTTTTTTTTTTGGGGGGGGGGGGGGGTGTGGGTGGGGGGGAGTACATGAACGTTACATGCAAGAAAAATAAAATTTAGCAAATATTATATTTTTATTTTCTTATAAAAATAAGAACTGGCAAGGTCTGCAAAGCAAGCGCTAAGGCAAGATGAGGAGGCGATGATGGGGAGAAGAAAACATTGGTGGATCGATGTGAAAACGCATGGTTAGCCAACCAATCAGCTACTTGATTAGCTTCAAGAAAGGTGTGAACTATGGAGCAAGGTTGGTGAACGAGGGACTTGGAAGGCCTGTTAATATGCTCCACATTCCACGGAGTTGCAGAAGATTGGCCGAGAGCATCCACCATTACCTTAGAATTTGACTCAATCGAAAAAAAGGAAACCGATTGTTGGTATAGCACAACCCCAAACCATAAATACTGGAAAAGTCCATAACGGTGTATATTTCAATACATTTTTCAATGTTGTTATCTATACGGTGTATATTTTAATCCAAATGCTTAAAAGTTTTTATTGGACTTTTTCTCATGCTAATACCGTGGCGCCATAGATGCATTTTTGAACTATAAACCTAAATTTTATTCCTACTTCTAATTTTATAAACATCTACCTCTAAAATGGTTTTTTGTCTATAAACCCAACATTTTACACTCGTTTACTTTTAAACTCATCAACTTCCAAAATCACTCTTAGACACAAAATACTCAATTGAACTTTATTTTTACTTTTTATTTTTTTGACTCAGGTCGTAGTCCAACGGCTTGATATACGGTATAAATTGCTATACGCTGTTATTTTTTCTGTAGGTTTTCATGAGTGCTTAGATATTCAATGTATTTTTAAGATCAAATTCTTAAACAATTTTGTTCTTGTTTTCACACAAATTTCGTGGCATCACGCAAGTCAATGTTGCTCTTTAATACTAGAGCTTTGCTATAGGGACCCAAAATATGGGACCAATAAAGGGGACAAGTGAGTTGTCCCCCTCCTATTGAATAATGAGTTGGTCATCATTAATGATGGCCAACTCATTATCCAATAGGAGGGGGACACCTCACTTGTCCCCTCTATTGGTCTCATATTTTGGGTCCTTAAAGAATTTTTCTTAATACTACAACAAATTACTCATTCAATATTCATATCCATTAAGGACAATAATTTTATTAATTATGAGAATGCAGGAGCATGGTTTGAGTATTGATGTTTTTCTGGAGGATCCAGATAAAACTCTCTTCCTTTGCCTTGCAATTAGAACATTGACAGCATCAAAATTTGGAATTTGTAGAATTCAGTTAAATCCTCATGACCGGGATATGAGATCACATTTGCAGAATTTTCACATGAAACTATGGAGCAATATTATGGTGGAAGAAGTACCCAATCTAGAGACAACCTGTTAAATGTCTGCAGTTTGGCTCCATATGTGAACTCATTTACAAGAGGAAGTAAATGTACACAAATCCAATAAATTAGGAGCTTTGATTTTTTGGGTTACAAACTCTAGAAGTTACAGGAGAATGTTTGTAAGCAGTCCATTTGTTTAAGTTAAAAAAGTTACAATTTAAAACAATCAACACATGAATCTGAAAAGAATAACCAGAAACAAACCAGCCCAAGGAAAACTTCAACGAACTAAGTGACACCCAAATCTTAGATACCAGCAATTTTTCCCATATCCAATTGCAGGTATTAAATCTCCAGAAGCTTTATCTATGTCTTTATTTCTTCTACTTCTGATGTTATTACGTCTGGTTCAGTACTTGTTCCCATAAACCTGGAAACATGAAAAAGAAAATTGTGATCAAATATAGAAAAGACTACAAAGTAGGACAAAATAGGGATAAAAAAAAGATTGAGATTCTCACCTCGTATCCTGCTACTGATCTGCAATAGTTGGTATTACTCATCACAGTGCTTATTGAACCACAATCACTATCTTTAGCAGACATGTTTGTTTTATCGAACTTGAGATGCCATGGGAATTGATATGCATTTGCTGGACTCATACCCACTTGAGAAGAAGATCGTTGCATCTTAACACCTCTAGGAATATTCCTTCCCTCAACCGATGGTCTCCTCCTGCTAGATTGTCTCTCATACGAATCAAGTCTTTGTCTCGGGGCACTCTGAGACCTCCTCGCCTTTGCTCTCGATGACTCTGTATTAGCCATGTAACTAGGATAGAATGGGTAGTCAATAGAACCTTCGGCTGGATCAGGCATTGATGTTGCTGAAAAGTATTGGGGGCTGTTTTGTGCTGTTGCAAAGGAGAATTCTTCGAAATGACCACTGCAAGCTTTTGGGCTTATGTCAGTTAAGGCTGATGGAGATGGTGAGTAGTGTTGTCGGATATCGGCTTTGGACGGCGTTCTTGAACCGTAATAGTATATTGATTGTCTGTGATCCGTTCTTTCAGATTGGGGAATGGAGTAGCTGTTCCTACTATTTGATTTACTCCTTGGTTCCCCAATGTCCATCTCGACGATTTTGATGTTCTCTTCTGTATTATTCTCCATCTCCTGCATGCCAAATCGTTAATTTACTGTGAGTTTGATGAATTTGTATTTTCATTGTTCTGACATTATCCGTTTTTTATGTCTCTACAGATAAAACTCTAAATTGTTAGCTCCGTGGAGTACTAACATGAGAAATGACTACCTGGTGTAGTGAATCTTTTGTTGTTCTTTAGTTCATGTTGGTGTTATCTTCTGTTTTTGGCCACCTCCCTGTCCTTCCGTCTACTGGCCTCCGTTTTGGGTGTGCTTAGTACTGTTACCTATATGTATGATCTTTGATATAAATAAAGTTTTATGAGCAGGAAGTTTATTCCTGCTTCTTCAGCTCAAAAAAACATGAGAAATGACTATCCTAATCTCTCTTGTTATAGTTCTGTGATTTTCAGATATGAAAATGAATGTCTTACTTTGTCACACAGGATGTCTGGCATGGCAATTGCTTGAAACTCATACACAGTACTATGTTTCTAAATGTTGTTTTCTTTTTTATATATGTACGTTCTTTGCGTAATGTATCTATAGGATGATATTTATATTTGAACAAATCTAAGTATGGATTTCATAAAATTGTGGGGTGGGGTGTGGGCTAATGTACTTCCTTTTATACATAACTTAATATATGCACAAATCGAAGTACAAATTTATCCACTAGCCAATTAGATTTCATAAAATTGGGGTGGGGTGGGGGCTAACATACTTCTCTTAATATATGTACATTTTCCTTGCAAATAACATGTTTTCTAATTGTCCTAAATGGATTGATGCACGTATATTACCAGATGCAACCCACATGTAAATTCTTCATGGATGAAGTATCCTTCTCATCATGATCAGTTATGAAAACACAGGGATACAGTTGAGAAATGGAAATACTGAACCTCAAATGCAAAATATATCAGGCACTGGTTGGTTCACTGCAAAAAGGAACAGTGTAGCAAATATTGCAATGTCATATGATACATGTAGCATTTGTTGCAAAAAATTTACTTCAAATCTATAAAAAAAATTCCATTTTTCAGAATATTCAGATACCCTAACCTTTTTGTGGTAAGTCTATTCCATTGCAAAGTATGTGAGTGAAAAACAATTGTTGTAAAAGCTAAAAGACTGGGAACTTGAAAGAATTTTTGATGAAATGACATTGTCTTTTATGTTTGTTTCCGACAATCTGTAACTTTTTTTGTAACAAAATTGGCAGCAAATTTTGCTGTAGTCTTTTTTCCTTCTATCTTTTCTAATAAAAATGTTGCTAACTATACTCCTAGAAATATAAATCTGGTTGTAGTACTTACTTCTGCAGCTCTATGTCTTCTTAACCAAACATAATCCTATCTTTCCATTCATATTCTTTTCATAATTTTGTAAAATTGCAGCAAAAAAGATGTAATTGCAGGATGATAACTTACATATGATTGATGGAATCTCGAATGTTGTGGAGATCTTCTGCTAGTTGGCGGCCGTTGTGACATGGTATGCGCTTCCTCTGCCATTTGTAACCTTTGGGCTCGAATTCTCGTCTGAGCCATTACCAAAGCTTGCATTCGTAGGAGGGTCTCATTGGCTTGCCTCCTTACCAGGTTTCCCCTTATCAATGCTTGCAGCTTCACTAATCCTTTTAGCGCACAAAGAGCTTTTCTCGCCTGCAGAAGAATAAAACCCCATTGCATCTTAGTTTGATTTACAATAATGCTGATTATATAGAACTTATGTTATTGTCATGTTAACCCTGAATTATCTCCTAATGATTGTTCTCTTATGTTTAGATAGACCGGCTCAAATCCTTTCCATTTATTTTGTTATTCGTTTTATGACCAATTCACAAATCATGATCTTATTTGGATTTGTTTTTGTTTCTTTTTTTTTTAACTTCTTTTCAAATACACATGCAAAGGGTGTTATGGAAGACCCAGAAATGTTTAAAGCACAGTTTACCCCCTCAATTTCAGAGTATCCCTTTTGCTTATCTACGTTCTCTTTGTTTTGAAACTATCTTTATAAGATTTGCACTCTGTTGGGGATTCGAAACAATCAATCGAACCCTTGCCCTTCCGGACCTTGTGTTGAAAGTAGGAAAGTAGGAACAAACCACAAATAAAGATCTAACCTTGTAAAATCAGTAAAGAAGAAGAACACACAGATTTAACGAGGTTCGGCAACGTGCCTACGTCCTCGGGAGCCACACCACACAATCTTTCTATTAATTGAAGAAGAAAATACAAGCTCTCAAACAAGGGGTTAATCTCTCTGAGATTCTCTCTCTCTTTGCAGTCAAAAAGCTCTCTTTTTTATGTTCTACAATACCCTAAAATCGTTTAGGTATTTATATCAAACCCCAGCTAAACAGGATTCCTAAATAGAATAGGAAACAGCGAATCTGCGTCGCGGTCGACCGCTTTACCAAGCCCGGTCGACCGGCCAGAGCGAAAAACAAATACAGTGTCTCGTGCAGGTTATCGGTCGACCGCAGCGGCCACTCCGGTCGACCGACCAGAACGAGAATTTCTTCTCAGTCTCCTGCAGTGCACGCGGTCGACCGGATCTGCCACTGCGGTCGACCGTACAGTCTTCTGACTGTTTTCTTCGTCTTTTTGATTGCAGCTTTGGGTCTACACACTTAGACTAACACACTCTGAATTAGAGATTGCTGCAAGTTAACAAAGGATAGAGGTTGATGGAATGCTGAATATGAGTATCCTCATGCTAATTATACCCAGCACTGAAATACATAAGCTTCTTCAGTTCATAAGCTTCTTCAGTTGCTCCTGCATTACTATGTTATATCTGGCCTATTATCTTCTTCAATTGTATGTAGATAAATTGGATGGTTCTTCAATCCTTTTTTGCTATTTCCATTTTATGACCAGTTCGCAAATCACGATCTTATTTGGATTTGTATCTAAACCAGTTACAAACATCCAGAAACATTTATAGCACAGTTCTTCCCCTCAATTTCAGAAGATTTTTTATATCATCTATACATTCGCCTATTTTTTTTAGAACCATCCTGGTGTAAATGAATAAATTGAAAAGGCGGGACAGAAGTTTAATAATTTTTTTTTATTTACCAGATGAGATCGAAAATAAGCCTGAATCTTGACGGCCGCAGCCTCCTCCACCGCCCTGCTCGTTCGCCGGCCGCCATTGCTCACAGCTGTCAGCCGAACAACCGCGGCAGCAGCCTGTGCCGCGGCCACAGCGGCATCAGCAGCCGCGGCCGTGGCCACCGCCACAGCCACCGCGTGCCTTTTCTGCTCAAACCCGGGTTCCAAGAACCCCCCATTCGCCGCCGCCGGTGCGCTCACGCTCAACGGGTCCGCATTGCTCGGTTCTCTTCCCCCGGCCGCGGGCCTCCGAAAGCTCCACCTCCTCTTCTCCCTTGGGCCGGGCGCTGGTGTTGCAGCTGACTGGGTCTTGGTTGGCGATAGTAGCGCCGGTTCTGCTTCTCGGTTTTTCTCCCTCTTGTCTCTCTCTTTCTTGCCGGTCAGGAAACTTTTAAGCCATTTGCCCGCTCTTCCCATTGCTCCCTAGCTCTCATGAAAGTCTCACGCAAATGCCCTTTTCTCCTCCTCCTCTTCCACTGTCCCCGTCATGATGTCCCTATTCAGTAGGTGATCTGTTCTATCGTATTTTTTTAATTGGGTTTTTGTCCTCCGCAAGTTTGATCCAAAAGGACTGTCTCCCCTGCGTGCCCCTATGATCCTTCGCATCAGTAACGCCAGCGCTCTCCTCCTCCCCTCAAAAGTATGGCTGGGGTATTTTAGGAAACTTAGCGCGCGATACCAATGAAATGGGCCACCGTAGCCCATGTGACGGGGTAGGCTGTGAACGTGCGAGGATCCACAAGCGAATCCTTTTCTCCTAACGTCAGCGCCTCATGTGTACGTGGGGTCCTTAAGAGGCTGATCTTTGGAGCTGGGTTTATTTTGTGCGCGCATCTTTTTGCCCTCCTCTCGATCTCGGCCCTAACTCCTGGTCACACATCGTAGCGGTACTTCTGGCTATGAAAGAATGGTGGTGGTTGTGGCCATCCAATGTTGTTGGTTCTTCTGGTCCGCTTCGCTAGTTCTTCTGAGCTGCAGTGTTGGCGCATCAGACATGTCTCCGGAAGTTTAAGAGGCCTTAAAAAACAGATTGAAAAAGCCAAGTCTTGGGGTAAATTCTGGTTGTTTAATCTCGAATAAATGGTATCATCGTCCAAAAGGGAGATTGGGTATGTCGTAATCTTGATAAGTTACCTGAGCTTTTTAAGAGTGTGCATCCTGTCAGAACGCCCCGTACCAAGGTGTTCCGAGACGTTGAGACGACATGTGGAGAGGTAGTTTGGGTATTTTACTACCATCGTCTATGGCTCAGATCTCACCGTAGCGTGCAGTGCTCAAGTAGAAAGTGCACTCAACTTCTTATTGGATTTATTGCTTAGTTCCATTACTTGACGTAGCATGGAAGTGATAACCTCGGAATCTAGCAAGGACGTTCTCTGAATCCACAAAGAACAATCTTCGAATCCACGAAGAACTTCGAATCCACGAATAAAATATCGTAAAAGAAAAATTTTATTGATCAAAAGTTATTATTCTCTTTTGGGGTTACATGACTCTTCTTAAATAGAAAAACAAATAAGACTCCTAGTAAGACTAGAATTACAAAGAAATAGAAAGTATCAAATTATATCCTAAAAAGACTTCCTCTAATAGAGTAAACAAATCATGAATCAAAATTGAATTTGTTTCCTAATCTTATTGGACTTTAATATTAAATTTATTTCCTAATCTAAATAGGCTCCCATTTTATTACTAAAAATAAACTAGAAGTTGATTATTTTCGGATTTCAGTCAAAACTGGGTATTACTGATGATATTTTAAAAAACTTACAATCTGGTTGTCTCCGTCTCGTCGAGATAGTTGATTTACATATATAATATGTCATAATTCACCTTTCAGACTGAAAAATATGATTGTTTCTTTGCGAAAGTCAATAATACATGTAGTACGTGATTCTCCGAATCCTCCATGAAATTGTCCTTCAAGCGTCCTACATCAGCCTCCCCTTGTTGAAAGAAGCTCGACCCCGAGCTTATATTTGTTAGAATAGTAACTTCATTTATAAATAATTTTCTTCTTTTGCAACGATCAGCATCCGCTTGTATTTAGTATTGATTTTCTCCATTTGTTCTTTTATCTCCTCTGCTAGGACTTTTTTGTATCAAACTTGTGTATAAATCTTTTCCATGACATGTGTAGTAACTGGCAGCATGTGGCTCTGTAGTCGACATGAAAAACTCCTGCAAATATTTTTCTTGTTGCTTCCCATACTCTAGTGTCGACGGTATCATCTCACCATTATTGAAATTATTGATGACTATTGCTTCCAAAAAATAATTTTCTTCCTTATACTCCATACGCAATTCTTTCATCTCCTTTATCTCAAGCTCTCTATCAAGCAATGCACACATACCATCAATTGCCTCGCTCTCTATTTTATCCTTCTCCTTCATCGGGACAATATCAATATGTGTAATATCACTCACGATATTACATAGAATATTCATCTTCATTAACATATTATTATTAATATCAGGAACCTCAGGATGAATCTTGATGGTGACAAAATCTTCCTTTCCGGGAATGAGCGTCTTGTTGTTTGCCACTAGAGAAGCCTTCTCCTTAGCAATTTCTGTCTTAAATACCTTCAGCTCTAGGCTTGACATAATTGATGAAGTCTTTATTGATTCTTTCTCGGTTCTCTTCACAAATCCAGACTTTTTTCAGAGATGAATTGAGGTTTCTTAATTTTCTCGTAATCATAACTAGTTTGATGACTCTCTAAAAACATCCATGATAAAGGTCGTATGTCGTTCTGCTCAAGATCTCGCTCCACCTTCTTTGCTAGACGGGTCGTAGCGACTAAGGTAAAAGAATCATTTAAAGACACCTAACATTGCTTGTAGTTAGAAGGTAAGAAACGATCTCTCAATAATTTCTTCATCTTTGCTCATGTTCGAACCGGATCCTTCCCATGATGGTATTGATTTATTAGTACTTTATCCCACCATACAGATGCTTTTTTTTAAGACTGTAAGACACTATTATAACTTTTCAATCTTCTGAGATTATCTTATACTCTATTCTAATCTTTTGGAAAGTTCGAAGTTCTTCGTGGATTCCAAGATTGTTTTTTGTGGATTCAGAGAACGTCCTTGGTGGATTCTGAGGCTATCACTTTCACACTGCGTCAATTGGTATCAGAGCTTTGTTCCTTCGATCTGATGGCAGGTGATGAAGTACCTTTTTCTTGAACTGAGTTCGACGTGCTGAAGACCGATGTTAATAAAATAAAGACTATCATAGAACGACTTGCGTCGATAGTGGAGCGTCTGAACACGGGAGGAGGTCGAAATCGCATTGATGGTCCCCAACTACGTGATATGACTCCACATGATGAATTCAATAGTGATGACTATGAAGCCTCACACTACGGTTATGATTGAAGAGACCACTAAAGTCATGACAATTATGACACTAAAAAATTAAAAATACCATCCTTCAACGGAAAGCTTCATGCTGATGATTTCCTTGATTGGTTGATAAAGTGGATAAGTTTTTTGAGTATAAGATAATCCCAGAAGATTGGAAAGTTAAATTAGTGGCATACATGCTTAAAGAAAAAGCATCTGCATGGTGGGATAAAGTACTGATAAATCGATACCATCAATGGAAGGATCCGGTTCGAACGTGGGCAAAGATGAAGAAATTATTGAGAGAATGTTTCTTACCTTCTAACTACAAGCAATGTCAAGTGTCTTTAAAAGATTCTTTTACCTTACCCGTTACGGCCCGTCTAGCGATGAAGGTGGAGCGAGAACTTGAGCAGAACGACATACGATCTTTATCATTGATGTTTTTAGAGAGTCATCAAACTAGTTATGATTATAGAAAAATTAAGAAACCTCAATTCATCTCTGATAAAAAGTCTAGATTTGTAAAGAGCACCGAGGAAGAACTAATAAAGACTTCATCAATTATGACAATCCTAGAACCGAAAGCATTTAAGACAAAGATTGCTAAGGAGAAGGCTTCTCTAGTGGTAAACAACAAGATGCTCACCCCTAGAAAGAAAGATTTTGCCACCATCAAGATTTATCCTGAGGTTCCTGATGTTGATGATGATATGTTAATGAAGATGAATATTCTACATAATATCGTGAGTGATATTACACATATTAATATTGTCCCGATGGAGGAGAATGATAAAATATAGAGCGAGGCAATTGATGGTATGTGTGTATTGCTTAATAGAGAGCTTAAGATAAATGAGATGAAAGAATTGTGTATGGAGTATAAGGAAGAAAATTATTTTTTGGAAGCAATAGTCATCAATAATTTCAATAATGGTGAGATGATACCGTCGACACTAGAATATGGGAAGCAACCAGGAAAATATTTGGAGGAGTTTTTCATGTCGACTACAGAGCCACATGCTGTTAGTTACATACACATGTCATGGAAAAGATTCATACACAAGTTTGATACAAAAGAAGTCCTAGCAGAGGAGGTAAAAAAGAACAAATGGAGAAAATCAATACTAAATACAAGGCGGATGCTGATCGTTGCAGAAGAAGAAGATTATTTATAAATGAAGCTACTATTCTAAAAAATATAAGCTCGGGGTCGAGCTTCTTTCAACAAGGGGAGACTGATGTAGGACGCTTGACGGATAATTTCATGGAGGATTCGGAGAATCACGTACTACACATATTATTGACTTCCGCAAAGAAACAATCATATTTTTCAGTCCGGAAGGCGAATTATGTCATATTATATATGTAAATTGCCTATCTCGACGAGACGGAGCCAACCGGATTGTTAGTTTTTTAAAATCTTATCAGTAATAGCCAGTTTTGACTAAAATCCAAAAATAATCAACTTCTAGTTTATTTTTAGTAATAAAATTGGAGTCTATTTAGATTAGGAAATAAATTTAATATTAGAGTCCAATTAGATAAGGAAACAAATTTAATTTTGATTCATAATTTGTTTCTTCTATTATAGGGAGTCTTTTTAGGATAAAATTTGATACTTTCTATTTTTTTGTAATTCTAGTTTTACTAGGAGTCTTATTTGTTTTTCTATTTAAGAAGAGTCATGTAACCCCAAAGGAGAATAATAACTTTTGATCAATAAAATTTTTCTATTTTGATATTTTCTTAGTGGATTCGAAGTTCTTCGTGGATTTACATATTGTTCTTTGTGGATTCAGAGAACGTCATTGGTGGATTCTGAGGCTTTCACTTCCGCGCTGCGCCATTAGTACTCTTAAGTCTCTATTTGAGCTTATAAGCATCTAATGACTGAAAGGAATCTGGGTAATATTCCAGTTCGTCACGTCATTACCAGAGTTTCTGATTGAAGTTTCGGTAAATAGGAAAACGTTGGATGTGGATTGTTATAATGGGCAGGAGATGTATCACGTTCTGTAAAATTTCTATGGAAAGGGGTTAAGCTAAACTATATATGGTATAAGGTTTGTAGCTATACTGGGGGAATAGACCCTAGCATCTTTTCTCAAATGCGATAAGGGGATAGTTATATCTGTCCTTTCTCTCTGGTACATTATTGTGCAAATGAAAGAAAGGTATAGTTGGCAAAGTCACATGCCGTTGCATAAATTGTACTGCCCATCTGGCCATGTGTTTAGGATGAAGATGAGTGGCTTCCTCCTCTGCTTTTGCTGTTCTACACGTCTTTCATCTCAAATCATTCAGAGCATTTTTGTAAGAACATGTGAGACAAAATTATTTGAGTATGATTATTAGGATAATCATTTGAAATCTATCGTTTTCCTTTTAGCTGAGCCGCCTTACAATGGGAGAAGTACTCAAGGCATTTGATTCTTTGATTTTGTATGGTTTAAATCATGAGGAATCTTGATGGGGGTCTGTATCCAAAAGACAATTGGGGAAGCAGCTTGTTAGTTTAAATAAGCTGATATTTAAATGATTTGCTCTAGCCACTTTGAATTCTTCTCCTCTTGGAGCTTGACTGACTAACATGATTAAATTGGAAAAAGAAATTCTTTAGGAGTTTTATATAGAAACTCGTATAGGGAGAAAAGATATCACAATGTGTTGGGGGAGAAATTAGGCTCAATCTAGAGTTGATGAGCTTAAACAGAAGTTAAGAATCAATTTTAACCCAAAAGCTACAGCTGTTAGGTATTGACCCAAACTCCTATTTAAACTCATCATTCTTTCTCATCTTATCCACCGGGATTCACTAACTTTTGTATCACTTCACTCCTGGGATAACTATTGCACCACTTTACTTGCGGGCTAACCAGACCATGCATTCAACATATAGTTATCAAACAGCCTACCATTTCATTTGTGGGAGAAATCTAGCTCAATCTAGAGTTCATGAGATTTAAATAGAAGTTATGAACTAATTTTAACCCAAAAGGTATAGCTGTTATGTATTGACCCAAACTCATATTTAAACTCATCATTCTTTCTTATCTTATCCACTGGGATTCACTAACTTTTGCATCATTTCACTCATGAGCTAACCAATTCACTAACTATTGCACCACTTGTGGGCTAACTAGACCATGCATTTGACACGTGGTTGTCAAATATCCCACTATTTCACTCAGTGGTTAATCAAACTATATCACTCCTATGGACATCCGTGGACCTTAGCTCTGATACTATTTGTTGGGGGAGAAATCTGGTCTATCCTAGAGTTGATGAGCTTTAAACAGAAGTTGTTGATGCTGCTGGAGATCACATAGTCAATTATATCCGTGTTTGAACAAATTTGTTGAGGATTGATGAAGGGGCCGCTTTCTCCTCCGACTTTATGTCTAGTTCTTTGAACATGGTAGATAAATCTGCACAAGTAGAAAGTCGTGAGAGGTCGGGGCTTGGTTCTCCCCGTTGTACCTCCGACGATCAAGTCAGTTGGTGAACTTGAGTGGGGTGAACAAGAACTGTGAAAGTTCTTGTGTGTAGTAAGATGCAAAGGAATTCATGGAGAATCCCTATTGTCGAAGTTAGACTAAAATTAGATCTGAGTTGTGGGTCTGGATCTAGAGATCCAATCACTCCCCTAAGTTAGAATTATACCTCTATTTATACTTGTGGGTGTGAGGGGTAGAACCATCATTCTACCCGAGCACAGGATAGCGGTGAAGAAGCGTGTTCTATGGCGAGTGGGAAAAGGATGCCGATAACCATCATTCGGGGCTTGCTTTACAGGTGTCGGCTGGCGAGTGGGAGAAGGATCACTTCAGCATTAAATGAGAAGTGAGTTGTGGCAGGACGGTGGCCCATGTTGTCCAATGAGTCATGAAGGTTATCGAGCTAGGGGCATTGATGCGCTTGATAAGCATTAATGGTCTAGAAGTAATATCTTTCGAGTCGACATGAAGGAATGTCAAGTCGTCGAGTCGGTAAATGGTCGAGTGGACTCGCGGCTAGTCGTCTTCGACAAAAGGGAGGCAACAAGTTCCATCTTCCGAGTCGAAATGAAGGAATATTGAGTCGTCGAGTCGGCGGAATGGTCATCCCCATTGGTCTTTGGCCACCAAGTTGATTCAGACATAGCATGTAGCACACTTGTCCATTGCTTGGCGATGAGCTTGTACTTTTAGTGAATGGGAACACTATAACAGTTGACTCATTTCACTTGGAGTCCGTTTGAACAGGGTTCAAGTGAAATGAGAGAACAAGTGTTGATTGTTGAATTGGTCGTGTTAGGATCACCCGAGTGCTGAGCGGTCGAGACGACTGACTCATTTTGCGCCTCTTATTGGCGAGATGTCCGGGCCTTTCTGTCGAAGGAGACCTGCAAGTTAGAGTGACTAGGACTTATTGAGGATGCCTAGATCTTTTCGGCAAAGTGATAACCCTGAGGTTGGGTGCCCAGTGTTGGCCCCTTTTTTTTATGATGATTTGCCAAATAATTTATAGCTAATTTGTTTCCTAGTGGTTGTGGCTTATTTCTTTTTACAGGATATCCATATATGATGAAAAGTCATTTATATCAGAGTTAAAGATTCAAGATTAAGCTGTGTGCGCAATTACTTAGGTATATTAATAGTTTTGTAACGTATATTGTGTGAATATATTTCAAGCTCAATATATATACACACACAATTTTGATTTTTATTACAAAATGAGTTTATTTGAGAAAACAATGCAATATTAGTTTATTAATCTTTTTTACATTACATTCATATTTTATAATGTTTATAAAAACATTTTATAAAGTTTCCACATGTGTTATGTACACTTTGCAAAAATAATGAAATTTTACAAATAAAAAGTGTAATTCCAAAATATCTTTTTTTAACATGTTCATATTCATGTTTATAAAATTTTTCCAAAGTTTTATATTTTTTTTGAATTTGTTTACTATTTTTAAAAGAGGTTTGAAAATCAGATTTACTATTTGTTTCTGGCTGATAACTGTTATCAGTCGATTGTTAGATTTTATCAGTAGACTGATGAACTCATCTGGAAAGTGCTAAAAGTTTCTGTTTCTGCGACTGATATTCTATCAGTCAACTGATGGTCCTTCAGTCAACTGATAAGCTCTTTCGGTTGACCTTCGAACTACAAACCACTTACAACGGTCAGCTTATCAGTCGACTGATAAATCCTGTCAGTCGGTTGATAAGCTTCCAATGGCTAGTTTTTCTTAGATTTCCAGATTTCCATTTTTTATCTTTTTCCTTGGGTTTCTCTTGGTTTTGGGGCTTGTTCTATGATCCTATATATACCCCACACCCTCTAACTTCTGAAAAACTAAGAAGATTGCTTAATCAAGTTTTAAAAGAGTTTAGTTTGTGTTTAAGTATTGTTTTAAATTTTGTTTTAAAAGAGGAGTTTTTCACAAGGAGAAAGCTTTTGATTTTAACTGAAGGAATTCATCCTCATCAACATATCTACACCTCCTTGTGTTTATAGAGAAGATTTCTAACTCTTTTATCTAGCTTATTTATTATTTGTTTTTCATATTCATATCTTAGCTAGTTTTATTTGAGTTAGAATTTTATTGTTCTCATTTATCACTCGCACCTCAATTTAGCTTTTAATATTATTCATTCTATATATTATTGGATAGTGGTGAGTAATTTAGTGAGAGTGGGCTTCATTGTGTTCTCACTCATTGTTAGAGAACAAATTATTGTATTTGAGCTAAATTTATGAGTATCACTTTGTAATACATATTTACACCGAGAGGAGTGTGTGGTAAGGACGTTATCGATACTAAGAGGAGTGGCTTCAATAGTAAAGCCTAGTGAGAGCTAGTAAAAGCTAAGCACTTGAGGGAGGCGATACGTGAGGACCAACACTTAAGATTGTAGTTTGTGTATGTACAATGTGAGTGTCTTGTAGAGTTTTCGATGAACTAGAAAACCGAGTGTGTAGAGAAGTTTTAGCTTTCAAACCGGGTGTGTCGATATAGTGGATATCTCCTCGAGGTGAGGAGCGGAGACATGGGTCAAGGGTTGACTGAACTCCGTGATCATATCTTGTATTTGAGTTTGCTTTGTGTATATTTATTTTGTGCTTGTATTTTACATTCTTGCTCATAACTCATTAATACATCTTTTGCAAGAACTAATTAATCAAGAAAGTTTTTTTAATTGGCATAAAATTAGAATTAGATAAGCATTGACCCTATTTATCCCCCCCCCCCTCTAGGGTCCAACACCAAGGACTTATGTAAAAGCCTGGGGCTTGGCAAAAGGTAACTCGGAGGTTGGGTGCCGAGGACTTACGTAGATGCCTGGGTCTTCAATATCCCCATGATGGTCAATAGGTGATTCTGGGAGTCGACCGTATGGTTAGTGCCTTCGGTTTAATCCTAAAAAGGCACAAAGGGCTTAGAATTCAACCAAAGTCGAATGTCTAGAACTTATTAAAGTTGACTAGGTCTTTTACAACCTGGGACTATGACTAGGACTTGCTGAAGTCAACTAGGTATTTCGCCCTAAGGAGGGCCTCCCTGATGGCAATTAGGTAATATGACAACCCTGAGGTTAGGTGCCCAGGACTTACGTAGACGTCTGGGTCTTCAATATAGGCATGATGGTCGAGAGGCGACTGTGGGAGTTGACCATATGGTGAGTGCCTTGGGTTTATTCCTGAAAAGGCACAAAGGGTTTAACATTCCTGCGTAAATTAGGCACTACGGGAGTGCAAAACAGGAATCAATACAGTTTCAAAAGGATTTCATTTATTGAATGAAATTGTGCACAGTTTGTTGAAAACTGATCATGCTGATGACTAACTTATGGTTGGGCACTAGGGGTTGGCTATCCTGCTGTGGTTAAGGACGTGGCCATGGAGGTCTCGGTGCCCCTGGCTGACGTCTTGTAGGCACGGGCATCCTTCATATCCATGTACCCATGTGCTTTGGCCATCAACTTCTCATAATTAGAGATAGACTTCTTGGCAAGAGAGTCAGCCAACTCATTGCTCTACAGGCCAGCAACGAGTGTGGACATGGCGACTACACTCCCTAGGTCATTGACCTCTAGCCTCTTAGCCTGAAATCTTTTGAAGTAGGCTCGGAGGCTCTCTCCGAGCCCCTGCCTTCAACACATGAGGGGGCAACTTCTGCTTGGTGCCGGCCAGGAAGTGATGGATGAACTTCCGGCTAAGCTATTGGAAGCTGCTGATTGACTTCTTCTCAAGAGTGTTCCACCAAAGCTTGGCACTCCCCGAAAGAAAGATGGAGAAGCATCGACAGATGATTGCTTATAATGCTTGGAGCATGCTCATCACATCTTAGTAATTCTAAACATGCCCGAAGGGGTATCCCTCGCCCTTGTACTTCTCCACGTGAGGCATATTGAACATCTTACATGAGGCATTCATAAGATCGTCTGAGAGAGGGGTGTTCCCCCTGATAGCATCGGCGACCGATCTGTACACTCGGTCATATCCAAAGGCCCCTATAGTAGCCGAGAGGGTTGAACATGTTAAGTCTCATGTTTATGAGCGTACTATCTAATCTAGTTTTGAATAATTAATAAACAATTCCTAACAACATTTATCAAGTGTTTGTATTTACTTGTTAGGTATTCTACACAAAGATCCTCCATTGGAGGTTGGATGGATTGCGCCTTAACGATGACATTCAATGGAGGTTGGCGGAATATCGGAATAAAGTCATTTGCAATTCAAAGTCAAATTCAAGATCAAGATTCATCCGTAACTAAGACGAGCTTTATTGAAAATCAATAACTTGGGTATAATGTTTTAGGTTTATACTTTGTGTGTTGATACTTAAAGCTCAAACATTATACACACATACATATTTTCATTTTATTGCTCTTGAGTTTATGTCATATAAATATGAAACTAATAGTTATATACATATACATATATACAAGTTTCCTATTTATCGATTTTATTTTGGAAAATAATGTGTTTAGCTATATAAATATGGAACACATGAATATAATTACATACACACATAGTCGTTTTATGTTTATATGTGCTTAAAATGATTTCATTAATTAACACGTTTAAAATCAATAAAATCATGTTTATTTACAAAATTATGTGTTTATGGATTAAAGACTCAATTACATCATGTTACATCTTTTCCTTAGTCCATTAATCCATTCATTATGAATATGAAAGTTTGTTTGTCAAAATTTTAAGTGTATTGAGTTTTCATGTTTTAAACTATTATGTAAAATGATGAGTTTTCACATTTAGTAAGTACAATTTGAAATTTTCATTTTGAAACATATTCATATTCATGTTTATAAATATTTCCCAAAGTTTTATAATTTTTAAAAATTATTAGCTATTTTTAAATGGGGTTTGAAATTAATTTTTACTATTCATTATATGCATTGTGCACGTTAGCAGTTGACTGATGAAAATTTTCAGTCGACCGATGAAAGTGGTTGGAATAGCTAAAGTCTCTGCTCAGTCGACTGATAAACTATCAGTCGACCGAAGTAGGTCATCAATCGACTAATGAGTTCATTAGTCGACCGATGAGGTGTGAGCTGACTCTAACGGTTAACTCATCAGTCGAATGATGAAACAGTATCAGTCGACTGATAGCTTCCAATGGCTATATTTCTAGCTTTCCTGATTTTTGGGATTTTTGTCTTTTTACTTGGATTTTCTTGGCTCTTGAGCTTTGTTTTGTGAACTTATATATACCCCATTCCCTCAATCTTCTGAACCACTTAAGAAAGTTTTAAAAACAAGTTTACAAGAGTTTAAGAGTGTTTTGAGTTTGTTTTTATAAGTGTTTATGTGAAGTGGTTTTCACAAGAGGAAGATGAGATTATTCATTCTTGTTTGGGCTTTAATTTCTCATCTCCATCACTCTTGTTACAGAGAAGTTTTCGTTAACTCAATTCTAGATTTATATATTTATTTGTTGATTATCAATTTCATTAAGCTAGTTTTTATATTAAGTTTGTATTTCATTATACTCATTGTTTACACACACAACTGACTTGAGCTTTTAGTATTCTCACATATTGTATATTTGAGTTGTGGGAGTTGTAACATTGAGAGTGAGCTTAAATATTGAGTTCTCATCTTATTTAGAGAACAAACACTTTTATTTGTGCTTAATTTGTGAGATCATATTGTAATACACAAGGACACCGAGAGAAGTGGTTGGTGAGAGTCGGGGTCAACTCCAAGAGGAATTTTATTGGTAGTAAAGCCTAGGGAAAGGTGGTAAATCCAAGCACTTGAGAAAGTTAACACGGGCTAGGCTAACACTTAGAGGGTGTATTGTGTGATTGTAATTGTGTAAGTTGTGAAAGTTTTCGGTGAGCTAGAAAACTGATTGTGTAACTTGTAAATGTTTTTAGTGAACGTTAAAAACCGGTTGTGATAATAGAGACTCTTCTTGAGAGTAGGGAGCAGAGATGTAGGTCGGGAGTGACCGAACTCTGTGATCACATTGTGTGTTTGAGTTTTCCTTGGCGTATTATTTGTGCTCATTGTTTATTACATTCTATATCACCATTGTCTCATGTTTATATCGCCCTTAGTTTAATTGCATATCCTTGCTGATATATCTTGTTATATATCATAATTGCTAGGATATTATTAATAAGTTTTAATTTGATATTAATATCGGATTAGATTAGCATATACCCTACTCACCCCCCCCCCAACTTCTAGGGTGATTTCATTTTGTATCAGAGCTTGGTGCTCTTGATTTATGGCTTAACCATCTTAAGTTAAAGATTCAAGTTTTTATATCTTTCTAATCTAGTTTTGAGATTATTTTTGCTTGTATATTTATCATGGACATGCATGGTGCATCCAGTTTAGGCTATGATATTAATGTTGCTCCTAAATTCAATGTTTTTCCTTATGCTCAATGGTGTTGTAGATTTAAATTATTTGTTAAATCTAAAAATATTGAATTATAGAAAATTATTGATTGTGCTTACATTGTGCCCATTTTGGAGAAATCCAAGTGGAGCTTAAATGATAAAATGATGTTTATTATGAACAATCTATTGTTAGAATTTTTGCGAAATGGTTTTGACTTATCTACTTCTAACAAGCTTGCTTCTTTTGATAATGCTTACATTTTATAGAAACATATAGAAACACATCATGATAACTTAGAGGAGATACACCAAATTTCAGCGGATTCTACTTCAAGTAACTTTGGAGCTTTATCGTGCACACGGCCACTAGGCGTTATACAAGTCGCCTTGCGTGCACCTTTGATCACGGAATTATCAAAAGTGGGTTGAGAAGAGAATGATAGAAACACAAGAATAATACAATCCCTCTCTCACAATCTTACTAGAATCAAGAACAAACTCTCAATTCTCTCTAAACCCTAATATCTCTTGATTAGAATATCTCTTTGATTACATCTGATTCATTAGAAATCCTAAACAACCCCTTTTATAGGTGTAAAACAACGTGGATGGTAAAGTGGCAAATAACCAAGCCCAAACCCCATAGGAATTCATGCAAACAGAAGCCCAAACGAACCAGGAAACCATCGATGAGTCGACTCATGTGCATATATGAGTCGACTCATGACACATGGGTCGACTCATGAAATGATGAGTCGACTGGTCAGAAACTTTTAACAAAATGGCTAGGTTTTGTGAGTCGACTCATGACAGGCATGAGTCGACTCAACCTGATGAGTCGACTCATGTACATGTATGAGTCGACTCACAGGCTGAAAACTAGATGCTTTAATTCTTTGATTCGCCGTCTCGTTCCACGCTTCGACCTGCATTTCACTGTGTTATTTTACACCTCTATTCTCAAATTACCATGAGAATCATCTATCCTCAAGCTCACATGAGGATCGCTAAGTTATAAAGAGAAGATACACCCGAATCATGGGTCCCCCTTTTAGGAACTTGAAGTCTCATTCAAGTTAGAACTTTAGCTGAGGAAACTCATAAGATCCTCCATCCTTTCTGTACCACCTGGCCTTACTAGGAACCTGATATCGACATACAACTGGAAACGACTCCTTCGTTCCTCGCCTCATCGTAGCCGTCTTCCGCTCCAACATGAAACTCCTTTTCGATGTCTCATCATGAAGTCTAATGCACAGCGAGATAAACTTCTTGCTTGCATTCACTACCCTCTTCGCTCGTATCACCGTCGCCAAGTTTGCCTCCCTCGGAAGAGATGTCGAAAGAAATATAAACCTTTCACCATCCTTGGTGAATATGTACTTCTGAGCCCACCTTTCGTAGATCGCTTATCTATCCCACAAGTACGGATTGCCTAGTATAATCTGACAAACATCCAATAGAATTACGTCGCATGTGACCTCATTAATATACGACTCGTGGAGCGTAAATCTGACAGTGCATTGATCAACTACACTTAGTCCCATCTCCTTCTGAATCCACCCTAATGGATAGGGTTTCGGATGCTTGACTATCTTTAGACCCAGCTTCTAAACCAAGGCCTCGGATATTAAATTCTTTTCGCTACCTGGATCAACAATGACATCAACCAAACTAGTCTTCACTTGCAACTTCAGCACAAAGAGGTGCTCTCAGGGGTCTTTGTCCTCTTTCGTGGCATGTTTTTCTGCCATAAGATTGAGACTACTATTGGGCTCTGTCATCCCAGGAACTTTCTTCGGACCTTGTGCTATCACGTATGTCTTTTTCTCCTCTTTCTTATTTAACCCCTTTGGCTTCAGATGAGGATACTTCTCCAAGCATTGATCAACGATATGTCATGTCTTCTCGTAGTGACTACAAATCAGTTCTGCTCTCCTTAGATCACCCTTCTTCTCCTCCTTATGTTTGGAATCACTAGACTCACCTCTCGTCTGTTTTGCATCTCCTTTTGCCTTGTTGCTCTTCTTTTGCTTGCCCTCGATGGCAACAGCTTTCACGCTTGCCTTTACAATCGACTCGATCGTGAATAGCTTCATCTCTTCCAGATGTATTTGTTCAGTCCCGTCATGTACTTCATGAAGTTGGAGTATTCATCCGTCACGACGTTTAGAACCATCGCCTGCTGGTGGAACTCCATCGTGTACTCTTGAATAGTCTGATTGAATCTTTGGCACAAGTCGTACCACTTATACCAATGCTCCTCAAGGAACCCCATTGGATAGAACTGCTTTCTCAATAGCTCCTTAAACTTATTCCATGACACAGTCTTCTTCTCCTACTTGCAGTAGGATTCCCACCACGTCAACGCATGCCCTGAAAGCTTTAAAGTCATGAACACAATCTTCTCCTTGGATGAATGTCCATAAAGAGTGAAATACATCTCCATACGCTCGATCCAATCATCGAGCTTCTCCACATTGATACTCCCATCATAAACATGAATCTCCACCTTGAAGTCTATCTTCAAATTCTGGTAAGAACCCTTACCCCTTTGATGCAGAACAGTTTTGACAATCTCGGCCTCCCTATCAGAATCAGATTCCTCACCTTCTCCATCAGACTCCATAAGTTTCTTCTTGCCTTTCGAAGAAGATTCCTCCTTTTTGTCCTTTTCTTGGAAGATATTGACGAGCTGTGTGAGAATCGAACTCATTATCTCCATCTGTTTCTCCAATGCATCTAGCCTCGCTGAACTATCTCCTTCAGTTATCTTCTTCTTCCTTAATTTCTGGACTCCTACCAATAAAATAAAGATATCGTCTAGCTTCTTGTATTGGATTGAGTCAGGACCATATATAGGATGCCCCCTTCACAGGATCTGATCGACCTGATACTAACTTGGTACGAGTCGCCGTATGAGCACCTTTGATCGCGGAATTATCAAAGGTGGGTTAAGAAGAGGATGACAGAAACACAAGAATAATTCAGTATGTAGTAAAGGAAAATACCCTCTCTAGATTATGAGTATGAAAATATTACAATTCCTCTCTCACAATCTCACTAGAATCGAGAACAAACTCTCAATTCTCTCTAAATCTTAATCTCTCTTGATTAGAATCTCTCTTTGATTACATCTGATTCATTAGAAACCCTAAACAACCCCTTTTATAGGTGTAACAACATGGATGACTAAGTGGTAAATAATCAAGCCCAAACCCCTTGATAATCACATTTTATTATAGTTTTATACCCTCATTATCTATTTTATATGAATAAATATACTACTAATAATTGTTTTTATCTTTAATTGCAGGTTAATGAAGAATAAATCTCAAAACCCTCATCTCTCAACAAAAAGCCCATAATTCAATGAAGAAATGAAGCCATGAAGCCCAATGAATTCTTTCAAATATTTAATGAAGAGATAAATCAAAGCCCAAGCCCAAGAGTCCAAGAAAAGCCCAATGTCCAAAGCCCAAAAGCAAACAACAAGAAGAATCTGCGGACAGTAAAAGGAGAAGGTCAGGCATCGATGCCTGCATCGATGGCGGCATCGATGCCTGCATCGATACCGACATCGATGCCTGCATCGATACGCTGGGCAGTTTGTTACGAATCTAAGGCTGAAATTTGTTGTTTTTGGATAAGATTTTAATCCAATGGCTCTCATTCACTGATGTTTACTATAAATAGGGGTAGAGAGTGAGGGGTTAGAGGTGTGAAAATTTTGTAAACTCCTTTTGGAGAGGAGGGCTACTCTTAATTGAGAAGGACTTCCAAAAATTATAACTTTAGTTGCAATTAATAAAAATAATTTTTTCCTCTTTAAATTTGTTCTTTCTCCTCTTTGTTGAATGATGAGGATGGAGATGAAGAGCAATTTGAAGGTTTGCATTTCTTTTCTCTTTTATTTCTTTTTAGTAATTTCTTTATTATTGCTTATTAGTTAGATTTAAATTCATGCTTGTAGTGTAGATTTACTTTCTTGTCTTTTTATTTCTTTTTGCACTTTAATTTGTAGAGTAGATTTATTTTCTTTTAATTAATTTCTGCAATTTATTTTTGTAGTTTAGATTTTCATTTTCTTTGTAATTAGATTTATTTCTTGTTCATAGTTTAGATTTTTCTTTTCTTTTTATTTTGTAATTAGTCTTCTTTTTCTTGTTTTTATTTCTTAAGATGTGAATTTAATTCTTGTAGGAATCTTAGAATTGTATGAAACTAGTCTAATTTCCTTTATATTGTATGAATTATTCTCTTGCACTTAAAATGTTCATGTTTAGAATAATCAACTAGAGAACTAATCGGTAGAAGAAGAATTTAATAATCTATGCTTTCCTTAAATGGTTTGATAGGTTATGCTTATGAATTCTAGGATTATTATCATGTTGTTGTTCTTATCATGAATAGTAATTTTGACTTAGATGATAATTTGATAGGTTACACTTTCCTTAAATGGTTTGATAATCTATGCTTAATAAATCTAAGTTGAAATATGATAAAAAGAGAATAGTTTATATTTTATAATTGAAATTAATTAGTGGATTATATTCTAGATTTCTTACCTCTTTTGAATCCTCCATCTTGACTTTCTTAAATTTTTTTTTCATTCTTGGTTTTATTTCTTGATTTTATTCATTCATCTTTCTTGCCTTGATTTTGTTTATTCTTTAATTCTTTCTTCTCTCCTCTAAAATTCAATTTATTGTCTCTTGCATATATTCACAAAATCACTCATCACAATCACACTTATTCTTTATTCCTAATTGTCACGCACAAAACATAAGAACCATTTCTAATAATCTCTTAAAATCACCTTCCTCGTGGGATCGATATCTTTTTATACTATAACTTGATAAATTGTGTACTTGCAATTTTGGTACATAATTATGCCGCATCACCCCTGTATCAAGGCGATAGCCCTAGTGAGGTTTGCGAGTCCGATTCCGATGATGAACTATCTATTAATGAACTCGCATGTGCTTACGATAGATTAATGAAAGCCTACAATAAATTGCACCATAATTTTGTTGATTTAAAAAGCAAGCATGTAAATTTAAAATCCGATAATGAGGAGCTAGAATCCAAATTTGACATCATGGCCAAGGAAAATGACATTCTTAAAGAAAATAATGATAAGTTAAAATTGGATAATGAAGTTTTAAATTCAAACTTTTTAGCTTATCTCATGATAAAAATAGTGCCATGATTGAAGTAGAAGCAACTAAAAATGAACTTATATTATTTAAAAATAATCATGTTTACTCTACTTCAAATGTCAATGTGATTGTGCTTAATGATGAGTTGAATCATGTGAAAAACGACATATCTTCCTTAGATTCAACATTGAATAAATATATTGGTAATAATAAGAAACTTATGGACTTGTGTGTAAAGTGACGTACTACAACTTCTAAACCTATACACTATGCACACATGTATAGTAAAATTTACAAGTGTTCCATTTACGACCGAAAAGACCATATTGCTAAATTTTTCTATGATGTACAAAAACCCAAATTAACAATCATATTGCTCATTGTGTATCCCATCAAGTTTCCTCATCATCACACACACATACACATGCACACAAAATTTATCATAAGCATGCTCATGTGTATAAGTGTGATTATTGTGGTCATTTTGATCATTTGACTAAATTTTGTTTTGATTTGTAAAAGTTATCATATTTACAAAATAATTTTAAAAGACCATCATTGTTTGTAAATGTTTCACATGAACAAGTTAATGGTCAACATAAACAAGTGCATCCTTTCAATTGCACTTATTATAATAGGAAGGGTCATTTGCTTTATTATTGCTATGATCGGACCCTACACAAAATATGCCCAAATGGGATCATAACGCTAAGGCTTTGGATTTTATTGATATGTGTCATGTCCCTAAACTCATTGGTACCAAGAGTGCTTGGATACCAAAATGTTTTTTTATTTTAAAAGAATAAACTTTTAGAGTTTTCATTTTTTTGTTCTTTAAAAGATGATATTTTTGGATATTTTTAAACAAAGTTTTGATTATGAAAAAAATATTTTCATTTGTACTGTTCCTTTTTAAAAAAATTCTAGTTTCTCAAAAAAAATGGGTTTTGAATTTGTAGAATAGGTTTGTGTTTGCGTAACCCCTGGATTTATTAATCTTTTATTGATATTCTTTTATATCATGTTTACCGGGTAAAAAATGTCTCTATATGGGTTGAAACAAGCTCCAAGAGCTTGGTAAAAAAAATGATATTATTAATATTCATTTGTTTTATCATAAGCATAATTCTTTTGACATTTGCGGATAAAACATATAAATGTCTTGACACTACTAGTTGCTTAATCACTTATTCTTCAAAAATGATGAGTTATAGATTAAGCATGTTTTGATGTTATTATGGTTTAGATTATAGTTTAGATCATGATTTATGATTTCATTTGATTGTTTTGATTTTCATTTCGGCTTTTATGATTGTCATGATTTTTATGGTTCTCATGATTTGCTTTCATTTGAAAATATCTTTCATGATTCTCGTGTTTTTTTATTCATTTGATTTCATAAATCTATACATATTATTTTTATTGAGACACCATTTTCTTAAAAATACCCAATTTCTTTTTGGATTTATTGATTAAACATTTGATCTTTGATTATTTTGAATATTTTTGTTCTTGATATATATCTTATTGATATATTTATGTTTAAGTATCTTGTAACACTTTTTTCCTTCATTATATATATATATCTCTATATATAGAGAGAGAGAGAGAGAGAGAGATAAATGGGTATACTTGGTACCAAGCACAAAAAATGGTAATTGGTAGTGAAGTGTTACATTGCCCTCCACTCATTGAAATTGGAGCCTACACTCACATGGGTTGAGGAGTTGTTGGGAATGATAATGAGTGGATGGGAATATGACACCTAAATACCAAGCACCAAATTTATGCTTGGTACCAAGCATACCCATTTTTCTCATATATATATATATGTGTGTGTGTGTGTGTGTGTGTGTGTGTGTGTGTGTGTGTGTGTGTGTGTGTGTGTGTGTGTGTGTGTGTGTGTGTGTGTGTCTACTTGGTCTCTTTGCATGTGAGTTGTGATTAGCATGTTCCATATCTATGCTTTCTCATATATGTTTACCTTAGTATTTTATTTCCTACATTCTATGTAGCATTTGATAGAGTGAGCATTTTTCCTATATTTATTTTATACTCACCTATGCTTATTTGTAGGGAGGCTTTCGTTCACTTCATTCTTATTATTTTTCCCCATTTTGATATTGACAAAGGGGGAGAAACAAGTATATTATGAGTATATCATTCTATTGGTTTTATGCATAAAGATTATAATTTGTATATTCATTTGGTATCATGCATATATGTACTCTTTGTGTAGATTATTTGTCATCATAAAAAGGGGGAAGATTGTTAGGTCTCATGTTTATGAGCCTACTATCTAATCTAGTTTTGATGATTAACAAACAATTCCTAACAATATTCGAGTGTTTGTATTTGCTTGTTAGGTATTCTACATAAAGATCCTCCGTTGGAGGTTGGATGGATTGTGCCTTAACGATGAAATTCAATTGAGGTTGGTGGAATATCGGAATGAAGGAATTTGTAATTTAAAGTCAAATTCAAGATCAAGCTTCATCCGCAACTAAGACGAGCTTTATTGAAAATCAATAACTTGGGTATAATGTTTTTAGGTTTATACTTTGTGTATTGATACTTATGTTGGCCTCATATTTATAAGCCTACTTCCTAATTTTGTTTTAATGATTACAAACAATTCCTAACAACGTTCGTCAAGTGTTTGTATTTGTTTTGTTAGTTAATCTACACAAATATCCATGTTGGAGGTTGGATGGAATCAAGCTTTCACGATCATATCCAATAGAGGATGGAAGGAATAGGAGGGAAGCAATGCAATGCAAGTAAACTATTCAAGTTCAAGCTTCATCCGTAAAGTTTACCAAGAAGAGATTATTGAAGATCAAGATCATTGCTTAGTATATTAGTTTAAGTTTATATTATGTGTGTAGATACTTTAAGCTCAATCATATACACACATACATGTTTTGGTTTATAGTTTTCAAGTTTATATAAATATGAAACAAATATACTTATTTATATACATACATACATATTTTATATTTTATCATTTTTGGTTTTGGTAAATAATGTGTTAAGCCACATAAACATGAAAACTTAACAACACATATATAAATATATTTTTATGTTTTAAACGGTTTACAAAATAAATGATATCTCAATGAAAAATGCAATTTAAGAAATTATTTTTCTAACATGTTATATTACATGTTTACAAACTTTTTCTAAAAGTTTATAATTTTTGAATTGATTTACTATGATGAATGATTTTACAAAACAAGTGTTTCAGCAGTTTTTGGAATCTAAAATATTTATGTTCAAATATTTATTTCTCACAAATGGAAACTGATATTTCAGAAATTCTTACTCTAACATGTTCATCTACATGTTTAGAAACATACCTCAAAATTTTATGATTTTTGGAGTTGATTTACTATTTTTATTTGATTTTATAGAGTCAGCTACGTAAAAATTTTAGAATCTGCCAAAACTGTCAACGGTCGACTTTATTAGTTGACTGATGACATCATCAGTCGATTGATGACATCATCAGTCGATTGATGATATGTTTTCATCTTACAACGGCTAGTAACGACTAGTTTTTATTTTTTTGTGTTTTTGGGGGGTTTTTGGATGGTTTAAGAGGCTATAAAAAGCCCTCAACTTTCATTGTTTCATATGGATGTTTTAAAAAGTTTTTAAACATGTTTAAGGGTGTTTAAGAGGTTATTTAAGTTTTTATTTCAAGTGTGTTTTGTGTGAAGTTATTTTTACAAGAGGAGGAGATCATCTCTTTGGTGTTTGGACTTTAACTTCATCTCTCTCTCTCTTGATTTCAAGAGAAGATTTTCTAAACTCAATTCTAGCTTTACATTTATATATTTATTTGATTATCATTTTTTATTAAGCTAGATTTCATAATTGAGTTTAGTTTTGATTATTTTTTATTGCTTACACACACAACCATTGAGCTTTAGTATTTTACACACATTGTATAATTTGGGTTGTGGTAAGTGTATCTTTGAGAGTGAGCCTACATTGTGTTCTCATCCATTATAGAGAACAAATCATTTGTATTTGAGCCTTATTGTGAGTTACACATTGTATTATACTTATACACCAAGAGGAGTGTGTGGTGAGAGACGGGGTCGGTTCTAAGAGGGGAGATGTAGTAAATTCGAGCACTTGAGAAACGACACGGGCTAGAGACCAACTCTTAGAGGATGTAGAGTGTGATTGAAAGAGTGTGAGATTGTAGAGTTTTCAGTGAGCTAGAAAACCGAACTTGTGAGGTGTAAATGTTTTTCGAGTGAGCATCGAAAACCCGGTTGTGTAGTGGATTCTCCCCGGTAGTAGGGAGTGGAGACTGTTTGGGTAGAAAATTGATTTTGTTGAAGAATCCATTACAACTTTAAACGTTACAACAAATTCAAGAAA